>OU696584.1:6622203-6657203 GCA_916048095.2 Sacculina carcini
GTAAGAGTGCCACAGGTTGGGAAAGACTGATTTACAAGAAAAATCACCTGATTTCCAGATGCTGGATGCTCGTATAGAAGACGTGAGCGACCGGCTGCGTATCGGAATGGCTTCAGTGCAGTCTGTACTGGGAGAGAGAGTTGGTGGTGGTGGTGGACTGAGTCGACAAGAGGTCAGATCCGACAAACAGTCGCTTTATTATTGGTGACGGTCTCCGAACCTCAGTGATGGTCGCCACTGGTGTTGGCTTTTGGCTGAAGCTAGCATTTCATAGCTTCGACTCTCATCTACATTTAGACCAAACTTCAGCCTGGGCAATCCCCACTGCCTATCACGAGACCATTTCAAAATTATGTTCGATTCAACCTCAGAAGCATTTCAGAAAAACTTCGGAAGTTCTTCCAAGTGTTTGATTGTTTCTTGAGAAATTTTACCGAAACACTTAGAAGTGCTTCTGAGGTTAATGCAGAAGTTCTCTGAAGTTGTCATTCATGACGCAGAGCGCGATAGAGATTTCGTGCGTAATTGTTTTTTGAACATATATTTCGGACTGTATCCAGCATTCATTTATCTCTAGACTTTGTAGTGTTATTGGTTTTTGGCTCCGGTGTAACCAATAACACTACCAAAGACAATATGTGTATTAATGAACACGGACATAATCACGAGTTCGCCACAGATGACCAAACACTGCCACACACCGCCACACACTCCGTCCCCCACCCGACACAAAGAGGTCCTTATATAATAGACAGCATATGATGTATGTGTGCGTGTGTATGTATGTGTGTGTGTGTGTGTGTTGATGACACAATAACCCGTGGAAAGATAAAGTGTGGCTTGGTTGCAGCGGACACACGATGACTGGCTGCAGTGTCGGTTGGTTGAAGATGACTCAAGATTGCGTGCAGTTCCCGTGATATTATGAGTCGTATACATTTCGCAGTACACACGCCACAACTTCCTCATTATGAATACTTGTTATTATTAATTATTATCTTGTCTTGAACAAGTCCGGTAATGTGGAAAGAATGATCCCGGATTTGGGAACTAAGTACACTTGATCAGGGCATGATTCAAGGGCGGCAAAGAGGACACCTGCCCAGGGGTCTCCAAATTTTAGGGGCCTCAAAAAGGACCCAAAAAGGTCATTTTGCAAACGTGATTAAGATGACTAAAATTCATTACTGGCAGGAGCGGCAATGATGATTTCCCGGTGGAGCTTACACCGCCCCCCGGTGAGGCTTGCTTCGCTCGCCACCCGCCTCAAGCAGGGTGGGCCTCCAGACATAGATTGCCCAGGGGCCTCCACACATAAATTGTCCATGGGCCTCTACATGCCTAAATCCGGTCCTGCATTTGATGAGAAACATGTGACGTTTGGGTAGCCACGGAGCAACACAAGTTGATAACGTGAGTGCTTTGGACCGACTGTATTTACAAGTAAACACAAACACAGGACAGCACGATCGGACACACGTACAAGCAAGCTCACGCACACATGGTCCTACAACACATACACAATGACACGGACAATCATGACACACAAACATACAGACAAGCAGACGTACACAGAGCTGGTAGGGTCGCTAGGTGGCGCGATACGAAATTTGTCGAGCACCACAAACACAAGTCTGACAGTTTCTCATCTACATGACATACTTATTGAGCTGTATAAGTGAGACTTCCGCTTTTCACAGCTGGAGCGATTGCAGACGAAGAACAACGAGGGAGTTCGTCAGAGCCTCTCGAGGCCGATTGCGGAGCTTGACGGCAAGGTGGCTCGTCTGGAGACAGCGGTCACTCGTCATGGTCAACTTCTTGACGGCAATCTTCAGCAGGTGAGCTCACTTTGAACATTGACCAGTTTTGGAGCAGACGTAATCGGTAAAACAGAGCTCGATTTCGTGTAGCACATTTCAACAAGCTTTGTTATGTGATTTGATACTTTTAAAATGTTCTGTGAAATGCCAAATTGTGTTCAATGGTCAATAAATATAATATTTCGATGCAGAATCAATCGAGATATACTTGATCTAACATAATTTAAATCATTTAATTCAAATTAAAAAGGAATTATTCAATTTATCTATTAGAATTCATTCAAGGTCAGTGATGAAATAATTGAAGGTGATTAATTGCGCCAAGTGTACTGTGGATGAGATATAAGCATGAATAATATAACAATATTACTTTAGTACTATTTATATATACATTTTATATTTATCCAAATAATAATTTTAACCATTTTGTTTTCCCAATAATATTATTACAATACATGGTAATAATACTAATAATAATCGTTCATGCCTTTGCGTTACAGAGGAGGGCGTCCAAGGCGGCCACTGACCCCGACAACGAAACCAGTGGTCTCTCTCAGAAAATCGACTCGCTGGCATTCAATCAGCAACGGTCTCGAAGCCATTTCGATTCGCTTGAGACGCGAGTGTCTGTCAGTATATCCGACTGCTTATGCACAGTGCATACGTGCCTATGAATGCACACCCAAATGTACACTGTACCCCGGATATAAAAGAACCCCGGTTATAAGAAAATATTCCCTCAGGCCCGTCTTCTATACTTGATGTGTAATTTCTCCCGGACATTGGGAGAGTTTTTCGCCACTGCCAACAACTCTCTTATATCCGGAGCACACTGTACTTGACAAATCAAACAAACCATTCTGCTGGTGTGCGATTATTTGTGCCGGCTTTTTCGGAGAAAATAGCACAAGCATAATATTTCTCCATTATATTTTGTTCTCTCAACATTCAAAGCTGAGTCCATACTTCTGGATGTGATGTGAAATCATCGTTTTGTGACCGTTTTCACAGGAGAACACGAAGAGCATTGAGCTTGGGCGAGAAAAGCACGATGAGCTGCAGGAGACGTTGAACACAAGACTGACGCGTCAGGCGAGGAACAACAAGCAGGAGTTCGACGACCTGCGCGAAAACCTCACCAAATTGCAAGGACCCGGATTCAAGAAGGGAACCAACATGGTACCCAGCCTCATAGAGTATTTGATAACACCAGTGGTTCTTAAACTTTCTCAGTGTTTGTACCCCTTTCAAATCAGCAGTCAGCTCTCGCACCAACCTGGATTCTTGAGTTATATGAAAATATATAAATACAAACGACGTAATAACAATTTTTTTTATTCAATATTCATTCATACAACTCCTTTAAGAGGATTCAGCAAAGCTACTTTTTTCAGGACAAAAATAATGCTTAGGTTAAAGATATAATTTCTTTAAAAAAATTACAGGAATCCTCGCACCCTCTAGGAACTAGGTTCACGCCCCCTAGGGGTGCGAACACTTCCGGTTAAGACCCCCCGGCTTGAACAATGTGGGACCCTAGTTCTGGTGGTCATTGAACAGCTACCATCCAGATGAAATCACATCTACACGCCAGCATCTTAAATCTCACGAAAATGGTCGTTTTGACCAGATAAACTTTGCATTACTGCAGATCCAATGAGAGGTCTTATGCCACCTTCCCCGAAGGCAATCCTTGTGGCCGAAATATAGATAAAGTACCATTATAATTGAGGTCTGACTTTGACAAAATGCAGTTACGAGCAGTCCTTCTGTCTGCATTAAGCTGGGAACTTTTATGTGCTACTTTAAGATACATTTTAACGGTTCTCCTCAACACTCGGGCCTCCCAGCCGGGCAGTACGAAGGGACGATTGCTACGACTCTGGATTACTGGACCCACACAGTAGCACTGCAGCATTGAATTTTGATTGACTCACAACAAACACTCACATACACAAAGGTTAAGGTTAGAGGCCTCAAGTGACAGCTGCTACATGGGAAGAAGTCGAATCTTATGAGCACACACAGGTGTGTCCCGTGCAGCTCGCTGTCACCGCAGAACCGACCCTCTCCACGCTATGACACCACAAGGGTGTAAGACGTATTAGAGGGGTCACCTCCCCAGAATGCATGACACAACACATGACTGATATCTGGTACCATCATTTACTGCTGGGTGGACAGGGGCTGTTAGATTATTGAATTCGCCCAATGAAATTCTCCTCCGCCGGGATTCGAACCACTGTCTTCCAGCTGTCACCATTGCAAACTACATCAATCCACGCAATGTGATGCACCACAGCAACTATAATGGTCTCTTAATCTAGTACAGAGGTTCCCAACCAGTGGGTCGCGATCCCCTATGGGGGTCGCGAGGCCACTTAAGGGGGTCATGATAACCCCCTGAAAAAAATTGGCATCCACCAAAATTTGGAAAAAAATACATGTTATAAATAGCTGATGTTTTTTCTTTGTATTTCTGATTATATTCAATAACGATGGCATTAAAGTATTGAATGTGATACCAATTCAGTATAAAGATGTTTTTCTAAATTATCTTAGTTTTTACTGGATGTTATGGAGCACTCCGGATTTGTCCTGGGGGTCGCCAAGCGAAGAAGGCTGGGAACCCCTGATCTATTGATTCCAATACTATCCAGAAATGCTGTCATCGGCTTTTTTCCATACGCCAATCAGCTGTCGATGCTTGTATTTCGTGCAGGCACAGCTACGCACGGACGTGGACGCTGCGGGAACCTCCATGCGCAAGCTGTCTGAAGTGGTGCACATCGTCAAGAATACGCTCACTGGCAAGCTGAAGCGCGAGACAAAAACGGTACCGCCTTATTATGTGGAATAAGTGCCTTTTTGGCCGATTTTTTTGGGGCAGATGTATAATGGTCTAATTTCATACACACACACATACACACACACACAGATGTGAGCTGGCGGTGGCTTCATTTACTGGAAGCGTGCAAAAAGTGAAGACAGACGCGGAGTTTGAGAAGTAATTGCTTAGTCAGAAAATGAAATCTAATAAAGAAAGAAGCAAAAGAAACAGTGATAAATTGTGACAGTGATAACAAATCGAATACAATGGTTAAATCAAATAGCTAAATATAAGTTAATATACACTATTTCATTTTGTTCACTGATTGAAAAATTGAAATAATATTATCAATACTAATATTAGTATTATTAGTATAATCAATATTATTAATTATTATTATTATTATGCATAATAATAATTATTATAGTTATAATTATAATGCATAATTGTTATTTTTTGACGTCGCCGCCTGTCCTGTTGTTGACAGCGTGGTCATGAGACGACACTTCTGCGCCAGAACGTGGACAAGCTGGACGACAAGTTGATTGAGCTGCAGAAGGTTGTCCGCTAGACTGCCACCGCCTTCAACATCACGTAGAAACAGCTGAAGGATGGCTGGAGAGAGTTGATAGCTGGTTTATCAGAAGCACATGCCAGCCAGGATACAGAACGCATAGCAGACATCAGTCCAACACTGATGCAAACAACAGACACACGCGAACAACACGTTCGCAAAATTATACTCAATTCTTAACGTAGTCCAGGGGCCCGAAACATATTTTTTCTCTAATTTCCCACTTCTTAGCGAGTCAATTCAAGCTAATTTTGCACAACGGCGCTGAGAAATTCAATTAATTCAATTGTTCAGTCGCTAGAAACGAAAACAAACTATTTGTGGCTGATAAAACACGTTTAGCTTTCTGTCCCGTCTTTGATTTTCCAATTCGGCCGCCCTTCCATTTCCCCACCAGCGGGGAATTAGATTAGACAAACTCATCATGGATCATGGATCACTGGTGTGATCCGTGCTGCACAATATGTAGTGTATACAATAGTATTTCCCCCTGTATAGAGGGCTGGAAAGAAATTTATACATGACAAAGTTCAACGAACAAAAATACGAGTGATTTTTTTAAATTAAATTTACTTTAATTTACTTACATACTTTAATTTTATTCAATATTGTTAGATTAATTGTGAAACTGAACATTAATACAGCAAGACATTGATATATGTGTTATTTTAGGATCACTGAGTATGTGAAGTAAATTTTATTTAAGAATAATACTAAGTAAGTATAGATACTAGTGACTGATTTATACGTGATTGGTGCAAAATTCACGGACCAATAATGTTTTGATCAGAAAAAATGCTTGTCTGAATGCTGATCGGATAACGGTTGATACATTCCTGCGTTGCGTGGACTCAAGAATTCAAAATATTTATCAATATCTATCGCATGCAATGCAATGTGATGAATTCTGACTTCTACAGCATGTACAGAGTTACTATTTTCATGAAATACATGCATGAACACAAGAATGTTCTGTCTGGTTTTACAACTGATCCGAAAAAGTATGTGTGTGTGTATGTGTGTGTTTGTGTGTGTGTCTGTGTATGTGCGTTTGTGTGTGTGCGTGTGTTTGTTTATGTTGTGGAGATAAATTTTCTGGCCGAGGCGAACTTTCAACTTGCCCGTTTTTCATGAATCTGTGCCTTTTTACCAAGCGTCTAAACACTAATAATTTATGTTTTTGTCTGTTTTCATTTTTATTGGTTGAATTTAGCACTATATGTTGTATGTATATTGTCATTGAGCTTGACAGTGAAATTACATGGTATTCATACAGGATACCACGTATATATAATTCAAACTTGGAAATATGTAATTGATGGGATTATATAGGATTGATGAGAATGTAAAATATATATTTATCCGCATAGTAGAATATAGAGAATATCAAAATATACACGTTAGGTAGTTTGGCATCATTGATGATATCATTTTGAAGCAGATGCGTAGCTAGTGTAAATTATTGTTTGTTTTGTGTTCGCTGTCGTTTAGTTGTGGTGTATGGTGCAGTATTAATGCTTGTTTGCAGAATATTTTTGCGGAATGATATGAAGTGATATTTTATTCTTAGGATTACAAGTATTTGTCAGCGTTTTATCTAGTTTTGTTGGGTTATTTTCAGCCGCCAACTGATGCCTCGATTGTTTTGATTATTGGAGGTTTGTGAGCACTCGTTTCTTGAATTTAATGTGTTATATTTCAAGTCCTATGAATTGTTTATGGTATGCTTTTTTCTTGATGGTAACAGATGTGACGAATTTCTTGTTCGTTTAACCGTTTACCGTTTTGTATTTCAGCTGTCTTCAAAGTCATGTGCTTCATATACTTCAAATTCATGGCCGCTAACCAACTTAATTACATACTTCACGCCTTCAACTCAATCTGAACAAATAATTTCATCCCCTCTGTATGGAATATTTTTAATACCTATTCCTAAACCCGGTAAACCACATCTCCAGGTGTCCTCATATAGACCCATTCAAATTACTTCCGTGTTTTTTAAAGTTTATGAAAGAATGATTTTAACACAGTCTGAATTTTCAATGGTCTGAATTTTTAACAGTCAATAACCTCTTATCACCACATCAGACATAATTTTGTATATGCCGCAGCACGATTGGTAGCATAACATAATTTACTTCTGACACCATAGCTGGCTTTGCCCGTAACCAACCAACGATTGGTGTATTTCTCGACCTATCATCGGCCTTCAATACCATGTTGAAATTTGCACTTATTTCGCTTTTTAGAGGCAACGGACTCTCTGGACACCTCTTCTTTTTCCTCAAGGAGTATCCATCTCACCTCTATCTATCTATCTCTATCTATCCATCTCACCGCTCATTTCAAATCAAAACCACTTGTCTCTCCAATACTTTCGATCAAGCGGACGGGATGACCCAGGGCAGTGTAATATCCCCCACACTATTCAACGTTTCCGTCTGTCAAATTACTAAATCGCTACCACCATCTGTAAAATATAGCTCATCTGCCGATGATATTGTTGTGTGGTGCACTGGGAACCATCTACCCTCTATCCACTCAATATTAGAGTAGCCGATCCAGAGCGCAATTTTGGGGGGCTGAATGATTGGGGGGGGGGCTAAAAAAATAAATTGTATATACACACATTCACAAATGCATTATGCGTGAATATGCTTTGCGATAATGCTTATATCAACAAACTCTACAAAAATACTTTTCCTTGACCACTTTGAGTGAATCTCTGAGGAGTTGATGGAAACATTGGGGGGGGGGGCTTCAGCCCCCTGAGCCCCCCTCTGGATCCGCCAATGTAATATTACAAATTTCACACAAATTTAACACTTTCGGCTTCCAAATCTCGACCCAAAAAAAAACTACAACTATAGTTTTTCGCAAATTTCTCTCTCCTAATTCACGGAACCCTCATGAATTTTTCAATGAAAATATAATCATTTTTTCCTGGACTCCAGACCAACAATGGAACCCCACGTTGATTCGTGTGAGACCAAAACTCTAAATCAAGTGAGCATTCTGAAAAGCGTATTGAATAGGTCTATCGAAACGGTGATGATCGCGCCATACTTACACGCATCTTCAAACTCTTGATCAGGCCCATTCTGGAGTACGGCTCGGCATGTTTGGCTTCGTAGCCGCCTCGTAGCCGAGTGGCTAAAACGCACGCTTGTGCACGAGAGGTCCAGGGTTCGATTCCCTGGCGAGGTGAAACAGTTGGGTTCGCTTCTTAAAGTGATAGCCCAATTGCCGCAAGGCGGGTTTCGTGTGCGCGCAGCCGTGCAGTTTTCTGTGCTGGCCGTGACTGCGAAAACCCCTGTGTGGCGGCCGGACCTGCGGTGTGCCAGCCGGGGCCGTGACAGGCTTTGCCCCCGCAAAATTACACGCGAACACAGCCTTCTCTACTGCCGTGTTTAAATTGCGTAATTATATATATTATATATGTTTGGCTTTCTCGTCACCTAGCGTGTTTCGACCACTTGACTCACTCAGATCACTCAGATCACTCAGATCATTTCGATCACTCAGAATCATTGCTTGCGAACAATTTCCGGCTGTCATCCGACCAGCCCATCGGAAAACTCCACCGGCAACTGGAGATCCTACCTCTTTACACTAGAACACTCCAAAAATGCGTGAAATACGGAGTAAAAATTTATGAGGATCCATCTCATCCTTGCCACGATCTTCTGTTTCAAATAAGCTCTTTACTCTCACTTCCACCTGGCATCGTTCGTCGAAACTGTGGTTTCAATTTCGCCATGGCCTACTCGCTCGGTTTCCTGTCAATTCCACAAAGCACACCGTGCACCCCACTTCGTCCACACGACTACCAATTCTCTTTCGACACACTGGAAATCCCCAGCAAACGACTATTTCTACCTTATATGGTCTTTCAAAACTTCCCGGAATATCGCAGCACCAGCTCCTCGTAGACATATCTCTACACAGACGGATCAAGACACAATGACGAGGTGGGATGTGCCGTCGTTGTGTCTCACCTATCCGCCGAACTCACCTTCAAACTTCTTCACTACGTATCTATGTTTATTGCAGAGTCCTTCGCCCTATTCCAGGCACTTGTCTTTATAAAGGACAACGAAATTATGTTTTCTGTCATTGTCTCCGACTCTATTTCTCTGTTACAAGCCCTCTCTCCTTTCATCATCAAAAATTCCGTTTGTAAACAGATTATCAACCTTCACGAGAACCTTACCTGTCTAGCCTTAATGTCTGGCTGTCTAGTAACCTTAATGTCTGGCTGTCTAGTAACCTTAATGTCTGACTTCACCATTAAATTTCTGTGGTTTTCGAGCCGCATGGGCATCCACGGCAACGACCTCGCTGACTCTTCAGCAAGGCGTGCTATTTCCCGTCAAAACATCACTATCCCTCCCTTATCGGCCACTGACCTGGATATTTCCATGGTACACCATCTAACCGGGGATCTCTACCTCTCCAAAAAAAATTCTCAAACACGTCGGACAATATTGACTGCATCCAGCGTTATATGAAAGTCAGACACAACATTCCACATCGGTCTAGAATAATTGATAGTCCTCATCCGACTCAGAACCGGACACACACACACACACACACACACATTACACACACACACACACACACACACACACACACACACACACACACACTCACACATTACACACAGACACTTGCTGAACCGTGAGGAGCCATCCACTTGTAGAAGGTGCCGGGTCCCCATCATTGTATATCATCCTTTACTACGCTGTAGATATTTCGAACACCAAAGATCCATTTTAATATCACAGTTCCCCTCTACTGTTGATCTGGACTTCTTGCTCTATTATTCAGACGCTATAGAGCAGTGGTTGTTAACCTTTTTCTCTGTTTCTCCACTTCTTAATGGGCCATCTCTTCATTTTCCACAACGGCGCTGATAAATTCAATAAATTCAGTTACTACATCAAATTAAATATCAAGAGGTCCTTAGGAACAAAAATAAACGAATTTGAATTGATAAAAACACACTTTTGTCCTTATGTCCGACCTTCCCATTTGGCAACTCTTCCATTCTCCACCAGTGGGGAATTGCCCATAGGTTAAGAACCACCGCTCTCATCGATCGTGTTTGATCAACCGACATATCCACAAACCACCACCATGAATATCCACAGTTTCAATACTCATCACTTCTCACCCGGTAAGCCTACCCGAATAGCCTGAAGTCAACATCTCCAGACTGAATCAAGCTGAGCATCTGCACTTAATCCTGAACTGTGCTGCGTACAGTTACAAAAATAGATGTCTTAAATATTCATCACTAGAGTTGTCGGCAACCAAATATTGAATGATTTGTACTGAATAAATGTTATAATTAATGTACTAGTCAATCCTGATATTATTGCATTGTCTTCGCTGCAGGATGATTGTTCGTCTTGGGTCGTTACCTCGTCATGTCATCGCAGAGTACGTCGTCGTCCAGCTCAGTTAGCTCGAACTCGTCCGGTTCCTCATCGGATTCTTCCTCGTCCGATTCGGATAGGTCGCAGAGTTCCAGCCAGTCGCTGCGCAGTGGTCGTCGTCGTAGCGGACACTCATCGCGTCCAGAGTCGCGCTCTCACAAGCGTCACTCCGCCAGTCGCTCCTCGTCGTCCTCTTCGTCTTCGTCGGCCAATGCCGCATCATCGGCTAAAAACGCCAAGAGGACGACCCCCGCGCCGAGTAAACAGCAAAAGTCGTCGCTGAACAATGGAAGTGCCGGCAAGGGCTCGGCTCGTAGGAGTAAGGCTGCCGGAGGGGCTGGTGTCAATCATCAAAAGAGTGGTTCTTCGGCGCCGCGCACCAAAACTGCCGACTCTCAGTCGTCGGTCAGTCGATCAGCGTCATCTTTGACGACAACAAATTCTTTGAGACGGCACCGTGCCGCTGCTGTTGAGCAAAAAACGTCCAAAAGTATTTTCAGTCCTGAGCAGAGCAGTGCCAGTGATGCTGAACCATCCAACAGGAGGCCTCCTGCGACTCTATCCAATAAGCAGACGCTGAAGAGATCTACGAAAAGCATGGTATGTCGTCGAAGTTCCTCCGTATCATCGCACGTTGATTCGGTCGACGACACATCGTGTGCCTCGGACGCTAACGCCAGGAAGTCGGGCTCAGCACTGGCAGTGGCATCGGCCGGCTCCACCGACGCGGCCTGCTTGACACGCATCAAGAAAGAAGAAGCAACCAGCTCGGTTTCTGCAGCCGAAGATGTGGCCAAGCCATCGAAAATCGGCGGTACACAGTCGGGACAATCCGCTGGTGCATTTGCCGCCTCTACCGTTGGTCGACAAGAGGAGCTTGTCAAGCGAAGGACACGACGAACTCGTGGCTCGCGCAATCAGAAACGCTGTCGCATCTACAACACCGACTCTGATTCCGACACGCGGGCCGACGAGAGTCCGGCAGGGGTGCGTTCTCGGAATTCGACGTGTGTATCGGGAGCGACGGGCGGAGGAGGACGTCCGAGCTCCAGGTGCTCAGTACCAGAGCGGTTGCCCTTGATGGGCGAGGCTAGATGTCCTGTGGCCGGTTGTGACAGCTGGGGACATCTGAGTGGATTGCACGACAAGCATTTCACGCGCATCGGATGTCCGCAATACCACAATACGTCGGACGCCGAGACAAAAGATCACCAATTGGAGCGCGAGATTCGAGTGGCCGACCGTCAGAAAGCCATAGACCAGCTCCAGCCAGGACAGTCGCCCAGTGCCGAACACAAAAGCTATCACACCAAAGTTATGAGCCAGCGCAGAAAGTGTGCTGAGAATTCTAATTCCAAAGTGTCGCCTTCGCGAGCCGCCGCTTCTTCTGAAGGCTGCACGGAGCGTGAGGTTGATTTAACAGGTGAAGCGCCGGCCTATGATGTGATGCTGTTCAAGGAAGCACAAGCAACGGCAAGTAGCGCAATTGAGAACGAAATTCGTGATCTTCCGGCCAGTGAAGGATATTGTGCTATTGAAATGGGTCATTTTGAGATGGAGGTTTGGTACCAATCTCCATATCCGGACGATTTCGCGATAGGCACCAAACTTTTCATATGCGAGTTCTGCTTGAAGTACCTCAATAACCGAACCTCAATGAAGCGGCATAATTCCAAGTGTGTATGGCGTTTTCCTCCGGGTAATGAGATATATCGTCATGATAAAATGTCTGTTTTTGAGGTTGACGGTCGTCGATTCAAGTCCTACTGCCAGAATTTGTGTCTTTTGGCCAAACTGTTTCTGGATAACAAGACTCTCTACTTCGACGTTGAGCCGTTTCTGTTCTACGTGATGACTACGTGTGATTCAGACGGCTGTCATATTGTCGGCTATTTCAGCAAGGAGAAGAGCTCCTTTCTCAACTACAACGTCTCTTGCATTCTTATTTTACCGCCTTATCAGCGCCAGGGGTTCGGACGTCTACTGATCGACTTCAGCTACCTGTTGACCCGTGTCGAGGGCCGTATTGGTTCTCCGGAAAAGCCACTGTCCGATCTCGGTCTGATTTCGTATCGGAGCTACTGGAAGGACATGTTGTTGCGCTACCTCAGCGAATTTCACGGTCGTTCGGTCAGCATCAAAGATATCAGCCAGGAAATGGCTGCCAATGCCAACGACATAGTCAGCACCCTTCAGGCAATCGGGCTGGTCAAGTACTGGAAAAATAAGCATATAATCTTGAAGCGTCAAGATATTTTCGAGGATTTCATGGAGCGCCAACGTAGACGTGGATCCGACCCACGCGAAATCGATCCCAAATGTCTCGTGTGGAAGCCATTCCAACCGGTGAAGACCTAGGTAGGCTTTTTGCACTTTTACAGGCTCGTGGGGCAAATTTTACACTCTCACTTTTCCACTGTGGTTGATTTTTTGCACTGTTCATTGTTTCCGAATTATCGGGATATTTAAAGGTTGTCATGTGAATGTTTTAGTGATATTGTTTTCCGTGGTCTAGCATGTGCGCATTTGTGATTTATTTTCAGTCAGTTATAGCCACAATTGTGTGTTCTGAATCATAGATCGCTTTGCCGAAGATTATTTTATCCATATATTTGACAATTTGTTGGTATTGTCATTTGTTGTTGGTGTTGAATTATTTTCCGGCCTTGGTATTCTTCCAGCGTACTGAAGTTGTAAATGACGTGATCTCGTGACTTGACGTTTTCAACGCTGTTCGTACGCTTGTTACATTTTCTACCAATGGCCTAGCGAGTGTCTTCATCAAATACAATGTGTCCGTATCAGATACAGCACGCTTGTGGCGTGTGTACTGCGAAATGCAGACGACTCATACTATCACAAGAACTGCACACAATCTTGCGTTATCGTGTGTCCGCTGCAATCAATTCACACTTTCCACGAGTTGCGTCGTCAACACACACACACACACACATACACAGGCACACACACACACATCAAAATATGTTATACTAACATTTAAACCCGCCCGTTTTGCGGAACAATTCATACAATACAACTCATATTCAGTTCATAAAGGAAAAGGAATACCAATTAAAATCGAAAAAAGTAAGCCCATGAAAAGTCTTAACCAATGAAAATGCCAGGATGTTAATATTTTTATTTTGGCAAAGTATTTTCCCTCAAATGGCCTCATATTTAAGCATGCCCGTCGTGCGGAATGATTCGGAGTTCAAACACGAATCTAACAATTAAAAATGATGAAACATTTTCATCAGAGTATTTCCAAAATATATTTATATCTCAACATCATTCCCCAACATCATTTGCTCAAGTACTGTTCTACTTTTACCGCTATAATATTTACAGCCAAAGTTATATATTCCGCTATCTCTTAAGTCCGATATAACCTGCATTTAAATCTGCCCGTCGTGCGGGTGAATTCATAAGAAAGGGAATACAAATCAAACAGCTAAAAATGAAATCCATAAAAAGTCCAATTTAATTATTGAGCTTTATAAATTTGCTATAAATTGTCATATTGTATTACGTGCATATGTTAGGAATAGGTGTTTTTCATCCCTATTGGTCCACGTCATTATAATTATAGACATGTGACTTCAATTATAATTCTAGACATTATTATAATTCTAGGCAAAGAGCCTGGATGTATTTTGGCATTTTTTTGGCTTCCAAGTCTAATATGACACCTATCATATATCCCCTAGCATTTAAACACTCCCTGCATTCCATATTTCAACATGTCTGTATTGTGTCTATCAGAGCCGTAGCAACCGCCCCCCGTACCCCCCGGCCGGGGGGGGGGCAGAATGTTGAGGGGCCCCTTTGCTTCACGTATTATGTGATTATGTCTAATAAATGCATTCAATATTCACAATGGGGGCCCCAAGTGTTGCCTTCGGGGGGGGGGCCATAATTTCTCGCAACGGCTCTGGTGTCTATACATATATATGTCCGTATGCAGTGCTATGCACACGCAGGATGTCTAGCACCACACACGGACACAATATTCACACGTCTTCCAAATACAGGCTTATCGAGTTTTTGTTGACAATACATGAACATATGCTGCATTGTACAACTTTACAACTGACAATTATTCTGGATAGTTTGAAATAATTGTTCTAAAAGTTCAAAATTGTCCTAATTATAAATAGTTGATCTTGAAAGAGAAAAAGTTGCGCTAAAAACAAAATTTGCATTTATTACTTATTTAATACTTATTTCAGATCAATAAAATATTGATTTTTGGCTCCTTATGACAAACAGATTCTATGATACAAAAGTTGCATTTGCAACAAAAGGTCACCCTAATTTTTTTTATTAACTGACCTGTGTGTGTTTATGTGTGTGAGTGTGTTTGGGTCAATACGTGTTGGTGTGTATGTAAATGTGTGTATGTGTCGGTGAGTTTCTACATGTGTAGTGTGATCGTGTGCAGTGAGAGAGTGTATGTGAGAGATTGTGTCTACGTTGACTGAGATTGTGTGTGCGTGAACGTGTTAGTGTGTCCATGTGTGATCGATGTGTGTGATGTGTGTACAGTTGAATTGCGTATTGCGTGCGAGAGTGTGTGAGCAAGTGTGTATAGTTATGTATGGCTGTGTGTGTATGCGTTTGTGAATTGTACATGCCCCGCGGCGGCGAGCGAATGACCAGCTCACCGCTAATTGGTTGTTGCGGCGGGTGAGGACTGTACGCGTGTGTGTGTGTCCGTGTGTTCTCCCGTGTGTCACGGTGTGAGCTAGGAGTCGTGTTTGAGGTGTTATCGGGAGTGGTGTAACGTCTTGTAGGCGCGCGTGGGGCGGTGATGCCCACGCGCGTCTGTCTGAATATATTTTAGTTTCTGGTTTTGTTAACACATGACTGGTTTATCAGACGGTAGGTGTGAGCCACAAATACCACAAATACTTGGGCAAATTGAGTTTTGTTCTCAGAATCGCAGCACACCTCAAATGGCCAGTGTGCGCGATATAGCTGAATATATCATGGTCATGTGGGTTTTCCAGTTCAACAGCGTATATGCATGCTTTCTACCCGAATATGACCCTGTGTAACAGTCGTAAATCATATTTTACAACGTGATACCAGAATGATGTGTGCTGCTGAATGTAGATATATTGTTTTCTATTAGCATGAAAAACCGCCCTTTGTTCGGAACAATTCATGTAATAAAATTCATACTTTATTCTTGAAGAAAATTGCATATTCAAAAAAGTAAACTCATAAAAATCCGAACCAGATGAAAAGTCCAAATTTAATCATTTTTGTTCTAATTTTGACAAAATATTTTCCCTCAACCCGCCTCATAGTGGCAAAATATTTTCCCTCGAATAGCCTCGTATTTAAACCCGCCCGTCGTGAGGAACGATTAATAAAATATAATGAAGCAAAAAGCTTATCCAATAGAAAAATATATATTTGTAAATTCTTGTTTTAATTATTGACGAAGTTTTTTCCCTCAACACTGCTCAAATTCACACCCGTCCTTCGTGTGTAGTAATTCAGAAGTGTAACACTATCAAAACAATGAAACTTTCTGTCATCTCTATAATTCCAGATTAATGCTTCCGCTAAAACAGCATATGCATATAGTTGGCATTGCATGATATTACAACCCATATCCTTATGCAACTTGAGCGTATGCAACTTGAAATTAAACCAACAAATTACACAGTAAAATTCAGTAGTTTACTTTGTTCCCAGTAGTATTTTACCCGCCCGTCGTGCGGAACAATTCATGTGTAAATATTGAGGACAATAAATACTTTCTATTCAGTATAGTGTAGCATTAATCAAACTGTAAGCAATAAAACCACACCATCCATGCTTGGAGCTAATATGATGCATTCTTAATTGTGATTGGGCTTCAGTGAAATATAATCGGTGTATATTCCTGTGTAATAGCAAGTGCGCATAATAGCTGTCAAATTGGCAATATGTCCTTTTAACTTTACACCGCCACAACTTCTTTCAGATACACTTTGGAAAATTAAGCATTATACCGCATTTTAGACAACAAAATTTCTAGCACGATGGTATAATATATTTCAACGTGTGACAAATAGTAACTGAGAAATAGGTAGAAAAATCAATATATTTTAGTCGCCCGGTGTTAAAGTGTAATTTTGGATGTATTTGAGAATTTTGCCAATTTTACACGTTTTTTGTATCATTTGTGGGTATGAATTATAGCTTTTCTTGTAGAACACAAAATTATCTACACAATAGTAAATTTTTTATAGCTGTACCATTGCTGGTTTATGAGGAATAGATAGCGGAATATTGACATTGACATTGATATTGACGGAAAATTCTAAATTTCATTTTTTATGTTTATTTTGACAAAATATGATCCCTCAACCCGCCTCATATTGAAACCCGCCCGTCGTACGAAATAATTCAGAGCTCGAATACGATCCGAAAAAAGTTCAACCTGTTAATACGTTCACCAATAAAAACTCTAAATGTGAATATTTATGTTTTTACTTTGACAAAATATTATCCCTCAATCCGCCTCATATTTGAACCTGCCCGTCGTGCGGAATAATTCAGAACACAAAGACGTAACAAACAATGAAAGTTCTAGCATGTAAACTCCGCCCGTCGTGCGAAACAGTTCATACTGTTAAATTTGTATTCAATTCATAAGAGAAAAGGAATATGAATTAAATAAAAATGAGTAAATCCATAAAAAATACAAATTATATATTTTTATATTACTTTCACAAAATATTATCCTCAACCCGCCTCATATTTAAAACCGCCCGTCGTGCGGAATAATTAAAAATTCAGATACGAAATAATGAAAATTTACTTAAATTTTTAGCATAATGTTTACAAAATATATATATAAATTAGCATCATCTAGCATGGAAACCCTCCCGTTTTGCAGAACAATTAATAAAGTAAAATAAATATTGAATTCATAAAAGAAAACGAATACAAATTTAAAAAGAAAAAAGTAAACCCATAAAAAGTATTAACCAATAGAAAAGTCTAAATATGAATGTATTTATTTTAGATGTGGCAAAATATTTTCCCTTCGAACAGCCTCGTATTTAAACCCGCCCGTCGTGCGGAGCTATAAATAAAATATAATGAATCAAAAAGCAAAAAGCTTATCCAATAGAAAAATATACATTTGTAAATTCTTGTTTTAATTATTGACGAAGTTCTTTCCCTCAACACTGCTCAAATTCACACCCGTCCTTCGTGTGTAGTAATTCAGAAGTGTAACACTATCAAAACAATTAAACCTTCTGTCATCTCTATAATTCCAGATTTATGCGTCCGCAAAAACAGCATATTCATATAGTTGGCATTGCATGATATTACAACCCATATCCTTATGCAACTTAAGCTTATGCAACTTGAAATTAAACCAATTAAATTATACAGTAAAATTCAGTAGTTAACTTTGTTACCAGTAGTATTTTACCCGCCCGTCGGGCGGAACAATTCATGTGTAAATATTGAGGACAATAAAGCCTTTCTATTCAGTATAGTGTAGCATTAATTAAACTGTACCCAATAAAACCACACCATCCATGCTTGGAGCTAATATGATGCATTCTTAATTGTGATTGGGCTTCAATGAAATTTAATCGGTGTATATTCCTGTGTAATCGCAAGTGCGCATAATAGCTGTCAAATGGGCAATATGTCCTTTTGACTTTACACCGCCGTAACGTCCTTCAGATACACTTTGAAAAATTAAAAATTATACCGTTTTGTAGAAAACAAGAATTCGAGCACGATGGTATAATTTATTTTTGTATGTAACAAATAGTTACTGAGAAATAGTAGACAAATGAATTAATTTTAGTCGCCCGGTGTTCAAGTGTAATTTTGGATGTATTTGAGAATTTTACACGTTTTTTTGTATCATTTGTGGGTATAAATTATAGCTTATCTTGTAGAACACAAAATTCTCTACACAGTAGTATATTCCTGTGTAATCGCAAGTGCTTAAATTATGATTGGACTTCAGTGAAATTAAATCAGTGTATATTCATGTGTAATCGCAAGTGCGCATAATAGCTGTCAAATTGGCAACATGACATTTTGACTTAACACCGCCGTAACTTCCTTCAGATGCACTTTGGAAACTTAAAAATTATATCGTATTGTAGAAAACAAAATTTTTAACACGATGGTATAATTTATTTTAATGTGTGAGAAATATTTCTTGAGAAATGGGTAGAAAAATGAATAAATTTTAGTCACCCGGTGTTCAAGTGTAATTTTGGATATATTTGAGAATTTTGCCAATTTTACAAATTTTTTGTATCATTTTTGGGTATAAATTATAACTTTTCTTGTAGAACACAAAATTATCTACACAATAGTATGATTTTTATAGCTGTACCATTGCTGGTTTATGAGGAATAGATAGCGGAATATTGACCAAAATATTCACGGTTTTTGTGCAAATTTAGCCTTTTTGACTTTGTCATTTACACTTCACACCGCCGTAACTTTTTTAATACACTTTGGAAAATTAAAAATTATATCTTGCTGTACAAAAACAAAATTCACAGCATGATGGTATTATTTATTTAGATGTGTGATAATTAGTTTTTGAGAAATCGAGAAAAAAGTATAGAAAATCGGACGCGTGGGGTTTAAATATAATTTTGAATGTAGATTGAATGTGTTTCCATTTTACATGGTTTATATTTATTTTTGGGTATAAATTATAGCTTGTTTAGTAGAACAGAAAATGTTATACACAGTGATATAACTTGTATAGTTGTACCATTGCTGGCTTAGGAGGAGTAACCTGCAGAATATTGACCAAAATTTTCGTATTTTTCAGTGATCATTTTGTCTTTTCACCGCTATAACTTTTTTTGGTTTAATTTATAAAATTTGAAATTTACATATCGTGTAGACAAAAACATTTCAAACGTAATGGTATAAATTGTTAGCGGATACGCCAAGTGGTGGCCGTGTGTGTGTGTGTGTGTGTGTGTGTGTGTGTGTGTGTGTGTGTGTCTGTCTGTCCAGCCCTCCTTTTCACCTTTTTAAGTGGTCCATTTTCACCACTTGGCGTATCTGCTAACAATTTATACCATTACGTTCAAAATGTTCTTGCCTACACGATATGCTAAATTTCAAATTTTAAAAATTAAACCAAAAAGTTATAGCGGTGAAAAAACAAAATGAACCCTGAAAAATACGAAAATTTTGGTCAATTTTCTGAAGACTACTCTTCCTAAACCAACAATGGTACAACTATAAAAATATGAGGCGGGTTGAGGGATAGTATTTTCTCAAAATAACAATAAAAAATAATTAAATTTAGACTTTTCAATTGATTAGGATTTCTATGAATTTACTATAATCTATTTTAATTTGCAATATGTTTACTAATTAAATATGAATTTAATTTTATGAATTGTGGCGAACGCGTGTCGGTGTTCATTAATACACATCCATTATGTTTGGTAGTGTTATTGGTTACACCGGAGCCGAAAACCAATGACACTACAAGTGGGTTTTCGCGTAGCTGCGTAGTTGCGCTAACTCACTTGTGTTCCGTTGAATCATATCGCAAACTAACGCGATCCATGATAATCCTATCTTAATGATATGGTACAAAATTAGAGTAAGTGTATAAAGTTTCTCTATTAACATGGTATAAAGTTCGGAATTATATCACATACGATATACATCTTGTATATCGTACCTTCAGGAAACGTACACTTAGGAACTAAGGAAAAAATGCGGGCTCTTGAGAAAACATGATGAACTACATTCGAAATTATCTTGATTAGAATTATTTCTTGAGTCCCCCACTTGGGAGGGGGACTCAAACGGAATTGGCTCGGAATTTTCGAAATCTTCAGCCCTCCCAAGCCCCCTTGGTGGCCTCGCCACTTCTTCTAAAACCGTTATAGTAAGATCTTGTCTAGCAGACCGTACTCGTGAAGTGAGCAAATTTAGCAAACGCAATAATCAACACACAACAATGCACAAACCTCTTCCTTCATCATCGTGCCTTCCTACTCGGTCCAGTGTCGGCGTGTACATCCATCTCGTATGTGTGTCTGTGTGTGTGTGTGTGCGTGCGTGCGTATCCACACAGTGAATTTCGCAAGAACATTAGTGCTGCTACTACGCAGACACTACTCCGTACGCTTTCCTCTTCTCAAATAATCTCTCGCTCTCTCGGCCTTCTTTGTATAAGAACATTCCGGCGTTCGCGGCTCGCTTTATTCGCCTCGACGACTCATCATCGTGCGTTCCGTAACAATATTTCGAGAATTCGAGCGCGCGCCAGCGTTGTGTGTGTGCTCGTCGCTCCAAGAATCAACCAGCAGATTAAGCAAACGGTGGCATTTAACGGCTGTTGCCATAGTCAATTGCCATCTTGTGTCTCAGTGTGTGTGTGTGTGTTGGCTTTGCATGTGCTTCGTCGTGGCTGGAAATCATTGCTTGATCACATTTGGCAGTGGATAGTGTTCCAGCTGTTGGTAGTATTTCGGCCTGGTAGAACGTGTGTTCACACTGTATACGGGTGCCTATGGCCACTTCGAAATGCGATCCGTTCGTGCAGAATGTGGTGCGTGGCTGCCGCTTGCTTTTGGAGCGTGGCAGGCTGGCGGTGGTGCAGTCTGGACGATCTCTTGAACATGAAGAAGAATCGCTGCTGGATCGCTGGACGCCGGGCACATGGTGTGGAATGGTGGTGGGCGTTATGCTAATGTTCCTAGTATATTCCTGCTTCTATCAGCTGTTCTGCGCCGACCAAAGTCAACCAGAGTGAGTAAATCCCCCTGTAACTACTGAGTAACTCCACCAGTAACTACTGAGTAACTCCACCTGTAACTACTGAGTAACTACACCTGTAACTACCGAGTAACTCAACCTGTAACTACTGAGTAACTCCACCTGTAACTACTGAGTAACTCCACCTGTAACTACCGAGTAACTCAACCTGTAACTACTGAGTAACTCAACCTGTAACTATTGAGTAACTCCACCAGTAACTACTGAGTAACTCCACCTGTAACTACTGAGTAACTCCAGCAGTAACTACTGAGTAACTCCACCAGTAACTACTGAGTAACTCCACCAGTAACTACTGAGTAACTCCACCTGTAACTACTGAGTAACTCCACCAGTAACTACTGAGTAACTACACCAGTAACTACTGAGTAACTCAACCTGTAACTACTGAGTAACTCCACCAGTAACTACTGACTAACTCCACCAGTAACTACTGACTCACTCCACCAGTAACTACTGAGTAACTCCACCTGTAACTACTGAGTAACTCCACCTGTAACTACTGAGTAACTCCACCTGTAACTACTGAGTAACTCCAGCAGTAACTACTGAGTAACTCCACCAGTAACTACTGAGTAACTCCACCAGTAACTACTGAGTAACTCCACCAGTAACTACTGAGTAACTCCACCAGTAACTACTGAGTAACTCCACCAGTAACTACTGAGTAACTCCACCTGTAACTACTGAGTAACTCCACCAGTAACTACTGAGTAACTCCACCAGTAACTACTGAGTAACTCCACCTGTAACTACTGACTAACTCCACCTGTAACTACTGAGTGACTCAACCAGTAACTACTGAGTAACTCCACCAGTAACTACTGAGTAACTCCACCTGTAACTACTGAGTAACTCCACCAGTAACTACTGAGTAACTTTGTATGTGTGTTTGTGTGTTTGTATGTGTGTATGGTTTGGCAGCCAACATGTCTATATGTTTCATATTTCTCTTTCGACAATTGCCATGCATGTGTTTCATGCAATAGCACATTATCCTAAGGACTTTCGCCCTATGGCATTCATTATAAGTAAATTAGAGTATATGATTAGAGAGAACTGATTGCTTATTTTCTTAGTTGCTTCTACTCTGCCAATAGAGTGTACCTACAGAGGCGGAATCAGAATTATTCAAAGCGGAGGCTATACTTACCTTTCCTTCCAGGGTCGAGTAGGCACATATTTAGATCATTAGATGAATATATTAATACATCTTACATGAATACAAATATTGGGTCAAGAGTGGGGTTGAACATCCCGAATCTGTCTTGTCACCATGCATTCAAATGTGGTGCAAATGTTGCAAAAAATTTTCAGTTGGCAACTCTATTTGAGCTGAAGCTCCTTTAGTACTCTGTCTCTAACGGGGGAGGCGCTCTGCTTCGTGTGCGCACGTTTACCAACTCGTTTGTCCACCTGTGTTTTAGGCAGAGTATGTATGCATGTGTGTGTGTGTGTGTGTGCGTGTGTGTTTACCACGTGCATGCTAGAGCGTACATAGGTGCGCTCGGCGACGGGACACACCTGTGTGTGTGTGTGTGTGTGTGTGTGTATGTATGTGTGTGTTTGCGTCATGTAATCCGCGCCCAGTTCAGTATGTGATTCAGCGTGCAGGACTGCTGGTCGGTGTGAATCACTTTCTATTTTCGCATTGCTAGTGCCGGCTGACTGTGTTTGCTCTGCACTTCGTGTGTGTTGTGTGTGAGTGTGCGTGTCTACGATCAGAGGTTCATCTTTGAATCGCTCTTCAGTCCCGGTTGCTAGTGCACATCACCAACCAACCTAGGCTCCTCTGTGGTCCTGGAGACGAGAGCTAGGTGGTCTAGGTGCGTATTTGTGAGTGCTGCGGATCGACCAGTCTACATCGTAGTGACCATCTTGACAATGCCTCTAGTTGCATCTCACTCCAACGCTGCGTTGCAGTGTCACGTTTTGCGAATACACTTATCAGTGGCTTCTCCACGAACACAGTCGGATTTGGTGCAGTTGTATCGGTGCTTGTGCGACTCGGACATTGCGAGTCGCTCCCCGTATGACGTGCAGCAGTGTCGACGTCTTCTGCAGAGGTCCTCTTCCGACAAAGTCCATCACGGATATTCCACAGCTGATGACACCGCGAAATCCCGACCAGTCCTGCAGGGTCACACAGCGGCCCCACAAGCCGAAGGATCTTCAAGTGGTTCGTTTTCGCAGATGCAGTCCGTATACCCGTTGGTGGCTTTTTTCACATTATTTATGGTGTTGATCGTCCTGGTCTTCAGAATCTGCAGAAAAGGCAAATTCGCTCACGCCGACCGCAGGTAAGGATCACAGAGTTAGGTGTGTGCTGCTGTGTGTTGATACCAACATTAGTCAAACAAATTATTAGAATATTAGTTATCTAGATTTGCTGTCTGGGCAGAACGAAAAGAATTCGAATAGTTCATCAGGAATGGATCAGTGCATATCGTCATTTTTCCACTAATTCCCTCGGCATCTTCTTTCATCTTCTTTTTCTTGGTGACTGTGCATGAATTGACCCTGCGTTTCTCAAAACACGTGGCGCTCAACCGAATTGTTTCGCTTATATTTCCTAGTTTTTGTTTTGCTAGTGTTTTCCGGTTCGTATATCTAGCGCTATAGCCCGTCTTCACCGACGCTCACAATTGTAGTGTTTTGCGACTGCAGTTGTTTGATTTATCTCCGGATACTCGTCGTTCCAAAAGCACCGTTTCGATTTCGCAACATACGGCTTGTAAGCGTTGAGGACGTCAATTGCTTACTTTACTTACGGTATTTACTTACTTTACTTACTTTACTTACTTTACTTACTTTACTTACTTTACTTACTTTACTTACTTTACCAAGTAAATAAAGTAAAATAATTACAGTACTTTTCCAATATTGCAGTTACTTTTTCAACTCGTCTGTCTTCATTGGTACATCCGGAAATTTCTGAGGGGCAGAAACTCTGAATAGGTGCATATATGTAGATCATTACATAGAAATTATATGAATATCATAAATCTTGTACAAAACAGGAGTTTACTGAGCCCCTGAATCCGTCATGTCCTTGTTGTGGTTGGCAGTGTTGATTTTCATCGTTTTGTTAGGCAGCTCTCAGACGCAGTGGTAACGACCGCTTGATTCGCCATCACCTTGGCAAAGCTGCAAGTTCCGGGAAATTATTCATTGTTGCATGGCGTGCAATGCAACACAAGTCCCGTGCAGTATGGATATACAAGAGTGACATGACAAGGCTCTTATTCCCACCTCCTTTTCCTCTGCTTGATGTAATGCCGCTTTGTGTTTGTTATTTCTCGACACTGCATCTGTCAATCCCGCAGTCAGTGAATATGGTGGCATCTCGAGATGGAACGAGATTTCGCTTTTGACTCAGTCTGGCAGAGCCGTGGTAACCGCCACCCGGCCGAGGGCCCCGAGTGTTGAGGGGAATCGTTGCCTCACGGATCATATTAATAATTATCATAATGTAGAGCATGATAGTACCGAACATTCCCGGGAGACCGAGGGGCTGCTCGTAACTGCATTTTCAAATGTTGGACCTCTATTATAATGGAGGCCCCAAGTGTGGTCTTCGGGAGGAGCCCCATAAGACCTCGCATCGACTCTGTTTGTAGGTTTTTTTCCGGCGACATTTTTCATAGTTAATGATGCTCTAATACGAATTTGTCTTGTAATTTAACCAAGGTGCAACCTTGATTCATTTGTGCATTGTTGCAGTCCAAGGTTGTGTAAGTGGATATTCCCAATCATTGTGTCGCACGCTAGTGTAGACCAGAGGCGACGCCAAGTGGGGAGTGGAGGGACTGGAGCCCCGCTAAAAATCTGTCAAGCACCCCCCCCCCCAACTAAGCTCCCAAACATCTTGATCATGAAAATTTCTAGTGTAGTTCCTCATGTTTCGCCAAGCCCCCACGTCTTTTTCTTCAGCTTCCTAAGCCCCAACCGTAAGAATATTGGTGTCGTCACTGCTGTAGACTGCTTTCCGTCGAAGGCCAAGTTGATGTAATACATCCGGAAACACTTTCTTGTGGAAACCACCTTCCATCTCACGTCATGCATGTGATCATGTCATGTAACAAAAGATTTATTATATTCGCCACAATTCTTTGGTCGTCATTGCAAGCTAATTTATAATGTATTGTGTGTGCGTGTCTGTGGACGGAATATACATCAGAAGTGGGCAATGTTCTGCATAGACTATATCCAATCATATTTCTTTACTTGTCTCTAGTCATAGCCAAATTTCCACAACACTTGCAAAGCTTTCACATATATACGAGATATATATGAAGACTATTGATCATATATATACGAGATATATATGAAGACTTCATATATATACGAGATATATATGAAGGCAATTGAGTTTCAGAGAACTTAACGCATTTCCATTGATACATATCAAGATATTTTATTTGGTTTGTTTGATTCATCGTTTGTTTCTTTTGATCCTTTTTTCTTGACTAAAATCTTCTTGACTTCTTGACTAAAATCTTTACTCTTCGAACTCTATCTCTTCTCTACATCTCTTGGGCACTTCCAATGCATGAGCCCACTGCAGGGTGGTAGTGCACTTGCACTCTCTACATGCTACCGGATTTGCCTGTTATTAATATTAATAAACATAAAAATAAATTGTTTGCTATGCAGGCGCTGATCTATTCTATATCATATATTGTAATCGTGTTTTTCATCTGTGCCACAATCCATCAATCAAATCAAATCCACAGTTCACAATCTAGTCACTCAAAAACGGAGCGATACAATTATTGAAGACCTGATGTTGTTGTGTGCTGCCAGTGACGATAGTGATGGTTCCAGCGGCAATACTATCGGCATCACGACTTCCTCCCCTCATCAGCGAGTCACCAACTGCACTCCCCAGCTGCCCATGTCCGATCCTCCTCCGTCCTACGTGTCGCTCTTTCTCGAAGAGCCTCCCAGCTACGAGGCGGCGCTTGCCATGACTACAGCGTGTCGCTTGCAGTCGCCACAGAGCTCGGCAGACAAGCAAACTAACCGCACCTCGCCGTCAAAGAAGGCCGAATCCAAACCGGCTGACCAACACGAGCTCGATACGCACCAAGCAATAGAGTCAGCCATAGATGTCTCCTCGGGCGCGGCTAGCGTCGAAACCATTGCTAGCGACGTCGGAGGCGAAACTGTCGTCAGAGCTGCCGCCGCTAGTGAAGAAGCAACGGCAGGCTCTGCTACACCGTCTGTCATGGATGTTGTCTTGTCAGTTACTCTGGTTTGATCTAAATTTGTGGGCGCAATATCAGCTGCACCTTCTGCGCCGTGTTGTCATGCTTTAGTCATGCTTTAGTCATGCTTTAAGTCATGCACGTTTTACTTTTCTGTCCGTGCGTCTAGGAGTGGCAGTGTTAATGTGTGTATGTATGTGTATGTGTCGTTTTTTTAATTGTTTCAACCCACTCATGGCTGTGCATTGCCCCATTTTTACATGGAAAATCAACACTGACGTACATGAACACTACGGGTTAGTGTGTGTGTGTATGGGTGTGCGTCTGTGTGTGTGTGTGTGTGTGTATGGGTGTGCGTCTGTGTGTGTGTGTGTGTGTGTGTGTGTGTTGTATGTTTGACGTAATCATAGCGCGTGTGCTTAAGAACCACACACACGCGCGCGCCCATATCTCGTATTTGGTTTGTATTGCTTGTGTATGCTGTCTTTACCATGTGTGATTTGATATAGAAGAGATTTGTGCGAGTGCTGCATTTGTCGCGCACCTGGGCAGTTGCGGCGCCAGGATTTTAAGGAGCTAAGGAAAATAGTCGAGGGCTTGGCGAAACATGAGAAACTGCCCTCGAAAAGTTCATAATCAGAATTTTTGGAGGAGCTTAGGGTACATTTTTGGTTTCAGGCCCTCTAAACCCCCACCCTTGATGCCGCCCCTGCCAAATTCTTCACAAAGGCATGGTTTTATTTATATAGAAAAATAGCAATCCCACGTGAGAATTTAATAGATATTTTTATGTGTGCAAAGACACTTCTTATAAGGCATCTATTGCATAACAACAGTTAATAACAACACAACAGACAAGATTAACATAACACTCACGCTAACAACAACAACCAATCGAGGTTGCTCGGCCAGACAACCTGAGGAACGCCATCAACAACGACATGACCGTCAGAAGGCAAGACAATGTTTTGATTACTCCCATAAATACGCGGAATATGCGTAAACACACACACACACATGCACACACACACACACATGCAGATAACGCATTCGAAAAGCGCATACATGATTTCTTGCGTACAATACGTAGAAAATGAAGTGATTTCAAACACATGATGCTGAGTACAGGTATAGGTTCAACAGGCAGTTTCAAACACACACACACACGCACATACACACACACAGTGTAGTACGCACCTGTGCATATTTTGAATTTGCAAGTAAATCAACGTTGCAAGGGAAACATCAATGGGCAAAAAGAAAAAAATAATATAGAAAATGTTTATGTAAATACAACCGTAAATTGACGTTGCATTTGCATATCAGTTTTGCAATGCAGTTGAATGTGGTTGCTTGTGTTGAAATACCAACATCCTCCTCACTTCCAAACGCCGGTATTGTAAATCAATAATATCATGAGTGAAAATGCTGAAACATATTCTCAACCAGTGACGATGCCAGGATTTTCCCGGTCGGGGCGGGGCTGAGGAGAGGACTAAGGAAAAAGATGTGGGGGCTTGGCGAAACATGAGGAACTACACTCGAAATGTTTATGGTCAGGATTTTTCCGGTCGGGTGGGGCTCTGAAAATGGTGGTCACATTTTGTTGGGGGGGGCATCAGCCTCTCCAAACCCCCTCTTGGCACCGCCACTGAATACACGTCGTTCTCAGCATGTCGAATTGGTCCATTTACGGCGAGAGGCAGTAGCGATCAACACCTAATGTACAACTACAAAGCTCCAACCGCTCATCATCCGCACAATACCACCAGGTAACGGCGCTTCGCAATGCAATCTGAATTTCACCAGCCAACGCTCCAGTCGTAAAACACGCTGCTAGATCGTCAACAATTATTCAAATAGACACACACATACACATACACGCATACAGACGGTTGTAAACAAGTGACCCAAGTGATCGCGTAACAAAAACAAATTGGTTTATGTGTGCATCTTCAAACACACACACATAAACACATACACACACACACGCACACACAGAGACGAAACAATGACTGGAGCGTATAATACAACGGCCCCCAACAGCACGCCATCACTGTCCTTATATACACCCCACCCTCCTAAACCTCTCTACACCTCAGCACTCCCCTCCCTCTTGTGCGTCCTTCTGGCCGGTCATCACCGTCTCACGAGCAGCGCATCGTCCACGTGCTGCCGCAGCCAGGTGGCGAGGAACTCGAGGTTCTCTCGGCCGACAGCTTCGGCGGTCGATTGCCAAGCGCGACGGTCGTGAACGACTGCCGTGCCGAAGCGCACTACATAGGTCATCATCTTGAGTCCGGCTCCCAACACGCGGCCCACGTAGTACGGCATGTTCACCTGCTGGTCGTGCTTCTCGGCGAAACTCTGCTGCGGACGCCGTCCCGAAACGGCCGGATCAAACCATCCACCGCCGCCGCCTCCGCTGACGGACGTCGACAGACCGGTGCGCTGCAGCAGTGGCGACATAGCGTCGACAACGTTCATCAGCACTGGTGTGGTGCGGCCGAGCAGCGGCATCACCGTCTGTACCACGCCCAGATAGTCGCCGGCACGCGCCAGCTCAACGGCGCGCCACACTCCGCTCATCATGTCAGCACCGCTGTCGCGGATCAGATGCACCACACTGCCGAATGCCTGGTTCATGTTGACGGACGCCAGCGGTGGCGGCGGCGGCGTCGAGCTGACGGCCGTGTTGTAGTAGTAGGGCAGAGGCGCCGGCGGCAGAGGACGACGCTGCACATCCACTTTGTCGATGGTGAGTGCGTTCGACGGATGCCGCCGCACTGGCCGATATGTCACCGCAGCCCCACCGCTGTTGACGCCGTTGTCGTAGTAATACAACTGCTGCTGCTGCTGCTGCTGGATATTATCGTGGTGGCCGTGGTGGGGCCGGTAGAAGCCGCCCGACGGCACCAGATGACTGAACGACGCCGGAACACTGTTGGCGGCTGGCGGACGTGGATCAGTGAGCGGCAACGCGCCGGCCGGACGCCCGCCAAACAACTGACTGAAGATCTGCATGCCGTCGTTAAACTTGTCCGTGTCGGGATGCACCGTGGTCGTGGTGGTAACGGTGGTGGTAGTGGTGGTGGTGGTGGTAGTCGTGGTGGATGTGACTACGGAGGAGGACGTTCTCGGTGTTGTCGATCCCATCACCGATGATGATGATGATGGAGATGATGTGGATGGACGTCGTGCGGGACGTGGTCGTGTCAGAATTCCAAGCAGCGACGTCAGAAAACTGCTACTGCTACCGCCACTGCCACCGCCGGCAGGTCTTCGCGACGGAACGCGCTTTGTTGT
The DNA here is from genome assembly GCA_916048095.2 of Sacculina carcini. Taxonomy (NCBI): domain Eukaryota; kingdom Metazoa; phylum Arthropoda; class Thecostraca; family Sacculinidae; genus Sacculina; species Sacculina carcini. The sequence continues at coordinate 6,652,185 of OU696584.1, forward strand.
CGTCGTAGCCGTCGTTGTTGTTGTCGTGGTTGTGGTTGTTGTCGTTGTCGGTCTTCTGAGCAGCAGAGCTAACGGACTGTCACCGTCCGTCGCTCCGGCGCCGGCCAGTGAAGCGCCGGATGACGGAGGGCCCAGCAGCGCCGTCAGAATGGACGACAACTGACTGGTTGCACTGGAGCCCGCACCAGCAGTTGCCGCCTGCGCCTTCTGACGCTTCTTCTTGGCACGCTTGCTGTTCTTCCTGGATAGCGGCGGCGGAGGTGGTGGCCGTGGCGGCGACGTAGAGGCAGAAGCAGGTGCCAGTGTGAGTGGCACGTGAGCCCGGTCCCTTCTGCTAGTTCGACGCGTCGACGTCGGCGTCTGATCGTCAACGTCAACGGCAGGAGTAGTGACGGATGCAGCCAAAACGGCCGGTTGTCGGCTGAGTGCGTGGTAGAAGCTGCTGCCCAGCATCAGCGGCTGCGTGGCACTCGCCGCCTCCGCCGCCGCACTCGCGTCAACGCCATTGACCACCATCGTCGGCCGTCCGTCATCTTGACGTACGTCAGTTGACGGAGGGCGCTGCACCGTCAGCTGCACTCGCGACCAGTTGTGGGCGCCTTGCTCGCCGGCGACCGGACGCCACGTGTTGCGTCTATCCATGTGCCGGTTGGCGTGCCACGGCAACACGGCGGCTGAGCGAGCGTACTGACCTCTCGCGGCGGGAGGCGACATCAAACACGCGACCACAACCAGCGCCAATCTGGAACAAGACACACACACGCACACACACACACGTACATGCACATTTACATCAGATTGCATTGCATGAGGAGATTACATCAGATTGCAGATTGCATTGCATGCATTTACATCAGATTGCATTGCATGAGGTAGGTATTCCACATGGCGCTCTACACCTAGAGCAGGGGTAACCGGGGGTACTCACACCCCTAGGGGATGCGAGCCTGGTTCCTAGAGGGTGCGAGGATTCCTGTAAATTTTTTTAAAGAAATTTTTTTTCCTGAAGAACGTAGTTTTGCTTAATTCTCTTAGAGGGGTTATATGAATGAATAGTGAGTAAACAAGTGTTGTTATTACTTCGTTTGTATTTCAATATTTTCGTATACAGCTATCAAGAATCGAGGGGGTGCGAAAACTGACTGCTGATTCGAAAGGGGTGCCTGAACACTGAGAAAGGTTGAGAACCACTGACCACTCAGGGTCTCTAGGGCGCTGCACACACACACACACACACACACACATACACACACACAATATTTGATGTAAGCGCGAAAACGAAAATACCAATTGGCACAAAACGAAAGCACAAATGGACAACAAAAATAATGATCGGGAGAGAGTATGAGAGAAAGAGAGATAATGTGTGTGTGTACATTGCCAGGTGATCGCCAGCTGAAAAATAAAAAGATCAAAGATGCGGTGATAAAGTGGGACGACAACAGAAAATGTTCAGGAGAGAAACAATTCAATGAGGACTTTTGGGCGGACTATGCATATTAGCATAGCACACACAAACAACGGTGAACCAACAGGAAAGACTGAGCAGAATATACAAGACAATATCCAATGGTGACAACTTTCTGTGTGTGTGTGTATGTGTGTGTGTGTGTGTGTGTGTGTGTGTGTGTGTGTGTGTGTGTGTGTGTGTGTGTGTGTGTTAGCGACACAGATATCATGTATTCTGAGCACAGACCACCGCATGAATGTGCGTACGTGCATGTGAGTGTATGCATGTGTATTTGTATGAGTGTGTGTGTGTGTGTATGTGTGTGTGTGTGTGTGTGTGTATTTGTACGTGTGTGTGTTTGTCTGCCGAATTCGGACAGATAAACATACCGAATGTGTACAGATGCACACAGTCGGATAAACGGACTTCCGTGTGCGTGTGTTTGTGTGTGTGTGAATACCAGTGAGAGCACACACACACACGTACAGATACGTAATGTACCTGTGTGTGTGTGTGTGTGTGTGTGTGTGTGTGTGTGTACGTGCGCAATTTGAATGCTGAACGGTGGTCAGAGATTGTTTTGAAAGCGGTGTTCACATACAGCTACACACACACACACACACACACACACACACACACACACACACATATATATATATATATATATATATCATTGGACAAAAACGCATGAAAAGACGATCCATTGATTATATGGTGATATGTTTTCCTGTATAGAACTGGCCCCAACGCAAATAAGTATCTTTGAGATGTTCATACTCTTTTAGATAGATGTTTGTTTCGATGCGTTTGTCGGATTTCAAAATAATTTCAATATGCTGGTTACATTGTTCTAAACCTCAGTGGTTCTGAAACATGTGTGTGGGGAATTCCCCACTGGTGGGCAATGGAAGAGTTGTCAAGTGGGAAGCTAAAGGTCGGACAGAACAGGACAACTAAGTGTGTTTTTATCAATTCAAATTCGTATATTCATGTTCCTAATCACCTCTTGACATTTAATGTGATGTAAGAACTGAATTTATGGAATTTATCAGCGCTGTTGTGTGGAAAATGAAGAGATGGCTCATTAAGAAGAATGGGGAATCAGTGAGAAAAAAGGTTGAGAACCACTGGTCTAAATATATCTGTATTTTAGTTTTCTGTGTTTTGCTTGTGATATATTTAATTGCTCAGTTTGCTCTTCGCATAGACGGGGTAGATGTGGAAATGTGTACGATTATCTAGAAAGAAAACAACATTGTGACGTGATAAGCCAGCACAAATTACTAGGAGAAATAAATAACCAGTGTTGGCGCCAAGAGGGAGGTTTGGAGGAGCTGAAATGTTAAAAGGTTAAATGCCTAAGGGCGTGTTTGATTATCAATGCTGAAGCGCTAGGAAGCGCTAGGAAGCGCTTCACAGTGTTACATTATCAATGCTGAAGGTGGAGTGAAGTACTTCACTGCGCTTCACTCGGAAGGCTTGAAGCAGAAGGCATTAGGCAATCATTGCGCCTTAGCGACATTCCCTTTCCCGTGTGCTGTTTGTTTTGGAATTGAATAGAGGAATAGAATATATTTGCTGAGGACTATATAATATATAATATATTTTCTGTGAGCATTTTGTTCGCCATAGCGGACGGCTTTGTGTTTTAGCGCAGCTCCATATGGAATTAATGAATCCATGAACTAAAATTCAGCAAATCAACAGAAAGCAAACGCAAATGATGAAAATGAAGCAAAACAAATTATTTGGACCAGAAAGTTTGTGGGATTATTCGCACTCAGCTGTTCAAAATAGTCAAACAAGCGTCATTGATGTATCACTTCACAAAGTGTTTCATTATCCGTTCACTTCCATCAACTTCCTTCAGCACTTACGTTAGTGATAATGAAACACGCCCTAAGTGACAGCTGCTACACGGGAAGAAGCCGAAGCTTATGAACACACACAGGTGTGTCCCGTGCAGCTCGCTGCCACCGCAGAACCAACCCTATCCACGCTATGACGCCACAAGGACGAAAGACGTATTAGAGAGAACCACCTCCCCAGAATGCATGACACAACACATGACTGATATCTGGTATCATCATTAACTGCTGGGTGGACAGGGGCTGTTGGATTATAGAACTCGCCCAAAAAAGTGCCAAGCCATTCTTGAGCCCCCCTCGCCCAAATAATGAACATGAACATTTCGAGTGTAGTCCATCATGTTTCGCCAAACCAACGCATCTTTTTCTTATCCCCCTCCCGTCAGCCCCCACCCCCATCGGAAAAAAATCCTCACACCGCCGCTGGAATAAACACACAGAATAATGAGGCATTTTGAATAACCGCAGTCACACGGAGGTATGTGAGAGCGTGTGCCGCGCATATTCTCATCCGCGGGTGGCAGATGCATCTGAGAAATGGCCATTAGAAGAAGCTGCCTTCTTATCTACACTTATGAAAGCTGCGACCCTCAACGATAATGCAAATTTCGCGAATTTTTCAAATTGCGACCATGACCTGTATGTGTGTATGCCTGTGTGTGTGTGTGTGTGTGTGTGTGTGTGTGTGTGTGTGTGTGTGTGTGTGTGTGCGTGTGTCCGTGTGGAACGCCAGATCATGTGGAGAAACCGTGAAATCCGCCTTCACTTCTCCCTGCTAACACATCGGTGTTAAGTTCTTTTTTCCGACAACATTTTTCATTTGTATTCAGCAAGCCCTGTGTAAATACTATTCATGTTCTCCTCTCCTCATTCTCTGTATACTTTCCTTGCATCTTCCCCTCTCTCCCTCTCTTTCCTTCCGGTCGCAACATCCGTGCTGAGTCACGCCAGATTAATTATCGAGATCACTGTCGTAGAGTCGGCGAAAATCCATCATTCGTCCACACCGCAATGGAATTCGCTGTAATCTCCGCTCCAAATCAAATTATCAATACCACCACTTATTAATCTTTAAATTAATCCTATAAACCCACCGGCTTGCATGCCGAAATTCCCACCTCTGTGTTGCACATGTTGCATTCCACATTCGTTGCAATCGACATCTTTTCTCTTTTTCCTACTCTCCATTTGTCTGTGTGTCTGTCTGTGTGTGTGTGTGTGTGTGTGTGTGTGTGGAAAATGTCGTTCCGGAAAGGCTTGCGTGTTCGAGGAAAGTTGCACAGTTGCACACGCGCACACACAGACGTTGCAAATGTCAAATTGTGTCGACCGTTACTTGGCTGCTGCCGCCAGCAGAGATTTGCCATCCAGATTGTGCCGTTCGGACATCGGAGATCAACAGACACACTCGAGACACACACAGACAGAGAGAATGAGAGGACGTGGATTGATAGCCTGAACCGTATCTGTGTCAATGGCTCCACGTATACGCTCGCTAGCGTGCAAAGAAAGAGTTTGAGCTGATAAGAATGTGGATTCAACAGCTTGCATATACAGCGAATCTCAAAAATACTTGGATGACCAAAGCAAAGTGTAGGTAGGTATGAAAACGAAAGTACAATCACATTTATACCAAATCAAATTATATGCATTCACATCACGAAAGTATAATCAAATTTACATTAGCATCGCATAACAATT
>OU696584.1:6662203-6677203 GCA_916048095.2 Sacculina carcini
GGCGTGGCGTAATGACGCGATTAAGTCGGCCTCATCTGACCCACTGATCCACTGGTGCTCGCCGAGAAAAACAAACCGTGCACATCCAGCGGCAGACACACCCACATAAACACACACACACCCACACACACACCCACACGCACACACTCACACACTCACGCACGCACGCACATGGACGTGTGTGGCATGTCCATTCGCAGCTGTTTGAATCAATGCATCTTAAATAACTATTGCACGCAATCCATCGATTCACAAACACACACACACACAAACACACACACATACACACACACATACACACACATACACACACATACACACACACACAAACACATAAATATGCGGATAATTCTACATCGGCAAATAATTGCCGTGTTAAATGCTCGCGAAGGTGGCCGACGAGAGATGAAAGAAAAAGAGAGATGGATATATTGAGCAAGAGAGAGTGTTTGAGAGACGGTGAGAGAGAGAGTGTGTGTGAGTGATCATAAGAAGAGATGCTGGGCAAAGACACGCCAATAGATTCACACACGCAAAAACATCACCAGCTCAACACGGATGTACACACACACACACACACACACACACACACACACACACACACACACACACACACATTCATGCACTTGGATGTAGACGCACTCATCCGGGTGTCAGTTCATGCCGTGCACATACACACACGCACACACACGCATACATATTCGCATGAGTGGCGGGTTATCCGATGAGAAAAACATCTCATTTAGTCTGTCTGTTGGTGTGTTGGCACACTACACATACACACACACACACACACGAACATACACGCGTAATTGGTTAATGCGTTGAGACGCAAAAAGGTGATGATATATATATATATATATATATGTGTGTGTGTGTGTGTGTGTATTCAGTTATGCCTATAATAACTAGTAACTTTTTATATCAGTATGTTGCATGATTATATAGGTATATACTTTTATTTCGTTTTTATATTTGATAATTTAATCTGATTCATCGTTTATTTACTTTGCTCCATTTTTCTTCATTAGTTTTTAGCTTGCTTATTAAAAAACCTTCACTTTTTCGATCTATTTGTCTATACATTTTTTGGTTAGCTTCCAGTACACATGAGGTCATCGCACAGGGTGGTAATAGTGCACTTGCACTCATCCCCCATGCTACTGTATTTGCCTGTAATTAATTACAAGTCTATTGAGTCAGCATTCTCGCTGAAACGTTTGTGAGCCGATCACCGTCTGAGTTTAATTATAATTAATTAATTATAATTAATTAAACTCTGACGGTTATCGTCGATAATTATCGTAACAAGCACATCTACCCGAAAGCAATTTCTTACGAACGCTTTCCGCCTCATCAAGAGAGGGCGAATCAGTGGCGGCACCAAGGTGGGGGAAGGGGGTTGGAGGGATGACCCCCCCAAAGAGAACCTGAACATGAACATTTCGATTGTAGTTTCTCACGCTGCGCCAAGCCCCCGCTCCATCTTTTTCCTTAGCTCTCCGCCGGAGAAATCCTGGCGCCGCCACTGGGACACAACATTGGTGGAATAGAACGCCACGCAAAAGCGGACAGACGGACGGACGGACAAACGGAGACAACGGGAAGAACAAAAGAGGCGAGTAGAACGGACACACAACGAGAGCAGTATACAGGTAAAGCACAGGTAGCACGCTTCACCGGTACACCAAACGACAATCAAAGGGAAATTTCCACTTACACACACACACACACACACACACACATACTCGATACGGTGCACGTATTTAGGTGAAACGAATGCGTAATCTGTGTCGCGATCATGCAAAAAAGCACATACACACACGCACATGCACACACACACATACACATATACACACACACACAGAGTCCAAGAATCTAACCGTTCCGGTAGCTTAGCTTCCACGCTTCAATATGTGATTGTGTATGTGTGTGTGTGTGTGAGAGTGTGTGTGTGTGTTGGTAATTAGTGGAGTGGCAGCGTAGACCGTATGTTGTACAACGGTGATTGGTCTCGCACAGAGAGCATCTGCTCACAATCAACAAGCACAAACGGAAAATCACTCACTCACTCACTCAACTCTCTCCTGCAAGCTACTCCCATGCTCTCTCTCCTTGCTTTATCCCTCCTCTATCTCTCAATCTCTTTCTCTTACACACACACAGACACACAGACACACACAGACAGACAGACAGATAGACATAGTTCTTAGCGACTAGCGGAAATCAGAATATTTAATCAAATTTAATCAAATACAAGCATTATATATGGTAAAACTTCTATTTGAGCGGTATGTCGTTCTATTTTTCAAACCTTCCCTCGTAGTCTCGTTCAATTTGAGGGTATTTGGGTGCCGCTCTATTTTTCCACTAGCTGGACAGAATTTTTAGAATATACGATTAATTATGTGGATGACAAAAGAACCAGGCAACGTATGCATATTTATTTAACATCAGCCACAAATACAGCGTGATTACTGGTAACTGATGACAAATTCACTAATAAAAACAAGTCAATAATAGCTATTGCCAAAACAGAACTATTCATCAAGGTTATACATTTAACTAGAGGGTGTCGTCTATTAGGGATGCCTTTCAAATGGAGGTTTCATGGTGTATTAGACAGAATAGATTGTTATGCGTTAAACACACACACACACACACACACACACACACACACACACACACACACACACACACACACATATATATATATATATATATATATATATATGTATATACATGAATTGAAGAGCAGTCGAAAGTATTGATCAAGAATTTGTCAAGGAGATAGCAGGATCTGGCTTCGTGACCTTGTCGGAATGTCGCAACCCCTTAGGAAATAGTTGACCAGCGCTCGCAAACACTGTATGTGTGTGTGTGACACATCGAAAACGCAAGGTCAACAAAAGGCCACCACACACACACACACACACAGACACACACACACATACATACACACACACACACACACACACACACACACACACACACACACACACACACACACACACACACAAACGGGCTGATATCGATCTCGCCTCTGCTTCTTCTTCGCGATATTCTTGCTCTCACTGTCTTTCAAAAACAATACACAAATATACGGACAACAATGAAAAACGTACGACACACACACACACACACCGACACACACCGACACACACACACCGACACACACTGTGACATCCCGTCGAGATAAACAGTCAAACTACACACACACACACACCGACACACACACACACACACACACACACACACACACAAACGGGAGGCCTTCCAGCTGAGAAGGTGACACAGGTCATGGTATACAGCAAATCGTGCGGTGACATACGTGAGCACGCACACATGCCTGTGTGTGTATGGAAATGACGTGAAATCGAATGCACAAACAGGCATGTAAAACATTCAGTCGGGATATTTCCACTCGTGTGCCGTAACACACACACACACACACACACACACACACACACACACACACACACACACACACACACACACACACAAGTTCACAAGGCGCAAGGTGGATATGATTCATATTACTGATAGGCACCGGGAAAAAAGGCACACGTTCTTGCAGTCAAGGGTGTAGAATTGTGTCGAGGCTCGGGGAGATGACAGTCATCATGCATTAGTGTTCAAAGTTGACTCAGTTGGTCAATTACATGAGACCCTCAACTATTTTCAGCCAAGTCAATTACAACACATATACCTCAATGAAAAGTGTATTGCGTAATATAATTCTTCACATATTTATCATTTCTTACATCTATTGTCATTTGCCTTCTATGCTGATTTGGATGATAATATACCCAACGAACTGAACTCAGCAGAATTATCGGGGGTATAATTGCATATTCACACCCCCCAGCCAATTTGTCGGGGGATATATATACCCCCATACCCCCCAGGATTTACGCCCATGCTTGCAGTTGTCATATATATATACCTATATATATATATATATATAAATGATTTATTCAGAATATTGTATGATAGATAATTTATTATTGGCCTGACAATAGTTGAAAATATCCGGGAATTAGTATTTGATTCACACACACACACACACACACATATATATATATATATATATATATATATATATATATATATATATATATATATATATATATATATATATATATATATATATACTATCACTATTATACGCATCACTTGTGTCCATGACAATATGAAAGTGATACATACACATACACCGCAATTGAACCAATCAACTGTACACTATATCCAGAAATCAGTCTGTTATGACAGACGTGTGTGTGTGTATGTCTGTGTGTGTATGTGTGTGTGTATGTCTGTGTGTGTATGTGTGTGTGTATGTCTGTGTGTGTGTATGTCAGTGTGTGTGTATGTCAGTGTGTGTGTATGTCAGTGTGTGTGTATGTCTGTGTGTGTATGTATGTCAGTGTGTGTGTATGTCTGTGTGTGTCTGTATGTTGGTGTCTATGTCTGTGTGTGTGTGTGTGTATGTGCGGGTGTGTGTGTGTGTAATTTTGAGTATGCAAGAAATATGGTATCATTTCTATTAGATGAGCTGAATGTTATTATGTGTAGCTGAAAATATGGATATCGCAATAGTTGACAATTATGCGTTGTCAATTATATATTCTGTTTTCTGTTTCGCTAATTAGTTAAACACACCCGATGAACGGATATTATGAAATCGCTAAGATACACTAAAAATCTTATTGTTAACTCAAAACAATGCAGATAATTTTGCACATTCTATGGCGAAAAATTAAAACTGTATTGGAAACACAACTAAGAATAAATTCAAGTTGATATCCCTCTTGAAAATCGAAACATCGCCTGGACAGCTTTTTATAGGAACTTGCGTTTCGGCGCCAAAATCAAATCTTATCCAAAAATAAAACACTCCCAATAGCACAAAATGCACCTGGAATCAAGACGAATGCATCACACCAAGTCGATTAAAGCATTAAGGTTAGACTTCAGGTTAGCCTTAAGGCGTTTCATATCCTGGAAGACCTCAGCTAGCGAACCAGCCGCGGCTTCCGGGGGATGTGGAAAGAGAGAATGCCTGGGAACGTAGGCAGATGACAAGATCAACATTCCTCCCCACTGGTGATACGCGAGGACTTTTCATATTGTACGCGAACACTTTCGGGGTCATGAACAATGCCACTAGGGCATGATTTCAGATATGCTGTGAGCAAAGTAATGTCCCTCATTGACCAGCTGGTGGAGAAGAAGCAGATACAGTCCTCGTATTGAGTTGTGTGTTTTAATTTGATTTTTGTGTGTTCTACTTGTACAATTATGTAAATAATGTCATATCTGATCGAACTGAGTTTCCTCCAGGAACCAGGTGGTACGCGGCGACTGTACGCGGTACCTCCAAGTGGTACTCGATCACCAACAAAAAAAACATGGCAACCACTGGCGTAACCGAAAAACCAAATCCGCGAGAAAATCTCCCTTCGCCCCCCCCAAAAAAAAAGGAGAATCAAGGAGAATCAAGGAGAATCAAGGAGAATCAAGGAGAATCAAGGAGAATCAAGGAGAATCAAGGAGAATCAAGGAGAATCAAGGAGAATCAAGGAGAATCAAGGAGAATCAAGGAGAATCAAGGAAAATCAAGGAGAATCAAGGAGAATCAAGGAGAATCAAGGAGAATCAAGGAGAAGAGGCCGCCGCCCCCTGCTCCAAACTGAAGAGGAAGAAGACAGAAGGAGGAAGAAGACAGTGGGGAGAGCCACCGGGCAGTCAGCAAGATCAGGGCAGAGGCAGGAGTAGCCGGCAAGAGTGGCGGTCGGAGGAGATAAGGTGGTCGACTAGTGTAACAGGTAGCACCAGACAACATGGAACGTGTGCACTTTCGATTTTGCCACCCCGCCAATACACCCACACCCACACTGGAGTGCCACTGTTGTATATGCGTGTGTGTGTGTGTATGCATGTTTGTATGTATGTATGTATGTGAGTGCAGGTGTGCATTTGTGTGACTGCATGAGGGTGCATGTGTGTATGCGCGCGTGTGTGTGTGTGTGTGCAAACTCCTGCGATAACTTTCACCATGATGTCGCCCAAGGCACACACACACACACACACACACACACACACACACACACACACACACACACACACACATACACACACACACATACACACACACACATGTATGTAGTGATGCACATCACAATGTACTGTATATGTGCATAAATACGGCTGATATGCAAATATATTGACAGCGAGGGGGCTTCGGCAGCGACGTGCTTTAGCCGCGTGTATGTATGTCCGTGTGTGTGTGTATTAGTGGCGCATGTCGCTTCTCTGTCGGGTCCTCTCTCCCTCTCTCTCTATCTGTGTGACTGCCACACTCCTGTGCTCTTTCTTGGCTTTCAATCTTGCCTCATCACGCTTGTTCATGGTACCTCATAACATCCTCCATGTCTGTGTGTGTGTTTGTTCGTATGTATGTCCGTGTGTGTGTGTGTGTGTGTGTGTGTGGCTTGTTACCGCAGATCATTGCCTGTGTAATCTACACCAACACATCAACACACACACATACATACACGCACACATACACACACGCACACATTCACGCAAATCGATCGAAGATTGTTACAAAACACCTGCCCACCTTGTGGGCTGTTGAAATCACGAACACACACACACACACATACACACATACAAACACACACACACACACACACAGATTCGTACACGCCAATTTAGCTAAATTTCATTTAGTGTGCGAGACAAATACGACTGAGGAACGATGATGAATGACGCGCGCACATACGGACATACACACACACGCGCATACACACACGCGTGCTCGTACGTATACAGGCGCTTTTGTACACGTACACATTTGATATTTGAAAATTTGAATAAAAATTTTCAAATATACATGAAATGATTTCCAAAAAATGGATCGGGAAAACTGGACAGTTTTCCTTATACGAGGAGCATAGAAAAGTGGATTAGTTTAGACCAGTGGTTCTTAACCTGTGTGTGGGTAATTGGACCCCACTGGTTGTGAATGGAAGAGTTGCCAAGTGGGAAGCTAAAGGTCGGACAGAACAGGACAAATATGTGTGTTTTTATCAATTAAAATTCGTTTATTTTTGCTTCTAATTACCTCTTGACACATTAACTTTAACGTAACAACTGAATTTATTGAATTTATCAGCGCTATTGTATGGAAAATGAAGATGAGATGGCTCATTAGGAAGTGGGGGATCAGAGAAGAAAAGTCAATAACCACTGGTATAGACAATTACATAGTGAAAACGAGAACAATTCAAGCGTTCAAAGAAAGCCAGGATAAATCATTGGATTTTGAAACGGGACAGCTCGAGCGGAAGCTCATATTCCGTAAAGCTGGATATTTTCTGTTGTGAAAACTAGCGGCACATCTTTTTGTTTGGGAGTTTTTTCTTGAAGGTGTCGGACGGGAAAGTGGGGAAGTTGGGAAGCGTTGAGAGCTTGGGAAGTTGGGAAGCGGTTGTGCTGAACTGTGTATCATTGGCGTAGATCCGGGGGTATGCAGGGTATATATACCCCCGATAATTCTGCTGAGTTCAGTTAATTGGCAGCATATTATTATCAAAATTAGCATAGCAAAAAATAATAATACACGAAAAATATGAGGCAATATAAATATGTGAAAAATTATAGATTACGCAATATACTTTTCATTGAGGTATGTGTGTTGTAATTGAATAGACCGAAAATAGTTGAGGATTCCACGCAATTGACCAATTGAGTCAACTTTGAACACTAATACACATGATGGCTGTCATCCCCCCGAGCCTCGACACAAACAACAACAACAACAACAACGTGTATTTGCTATAGCGCCGGTAAAACACAAGCGCGAAAAACGGAAAACATCAATTGAGATAAAACAACAATTGTAAAGAATATGGGAGAAATGAGCAAGTAAAAGAAAGAGAAGTCACAAAACAACCAAAATTGGTAAATAGCAAGCACAAGCACAAAGGGCACAGTTCCAAAAAAATCAAGTGGTATGGTCGAACAATAAAATCGACAGAGAATTATTACAGAGAACATTCACATTAGAATAAATAAAGCAGCAAGGAAGGAAAGGAAGCAGTAACTGTGCTCAAGACAGGGAAAAATAAGACAACGAGAAAACGAACTGAAACAATCATGAAACGGAGAAATAGTTCAAACAATATCACAGAGAGGCGAAAGGAGAGAGAGAGTGAGAGACGGGATCAAATGAAATGTCAAAAAGGTACAGGCGAAGCCGATGGCGGAATGACCGAAATGAAGAGGTGCGGGTGATATGAGAGGGAAGAGAATTATACAAGCGAGGGGCGTAAAAGAAGAACGATTTAGAGGACCAGGAAGATTCATTAGATGCACGAGGACAAGCGAGAGGAAGAGGGCGACGAGAGGAGTGTGAGTCAGTGGGAGACAAAAGATTAGCAAGATAAGAAGGTTGGTGAGGATCATGCAGAAGCTTGTAAATGAGACAGCAAAGGCGAAAATGAATTCGTGGGATGATAGGAAGCCAGTGGAGTTGAAAAAGTAGGTGAGACGTGTGGCGAGAAAAGGTAGGAAAATCTACAAGCCTGGCGTGTAGCAGCTAATTAAAACGTAGCCGAACTTAATTTGACGATAAAACCAGTCATGTGGCAGGGAATAAAAATACTACCATCGTACCCGCTGCGTGTCGTAAGAGGCGACTAAAAGAAAAACTCCTCATTCCTTTTCCTCAGTGGCGGCGACAGGATTTTTCCGGTGGGGGGCTGAAGGGAGGGGATTAGGGGAAACCTATGCGTAGCCTCGGCGATACATGAGTAACTACACTCTATGGGGAGGGGGGAGAGATTGGCACATTTTCAGGGGTTCAGCCCCCAGGTGAGGTTTGACCGGAGAAGTTAGCATCACAATATCGGTCAAAACTTCAGCATATCAGCATTTTGCCCATAGGTTCATTATTTATTATCAATGATTGTCCCCTAGGAACAATTCCATACATACATAAGCGCATAAGCACATATACATGTGCACACATGTGATTGCATATAAATGTGTGTGTGTGTGTGTGTGTGTGTGTGTGTGTGTGTGTGTGTGTGTGTGTGTGTGTGGTATGGAGAGTTGACCCGTGCGGTACATATCTCCGAAAGGTCACCGGAAGTGGCTGCCCATGTACACCAGGCAGGTCACATAAGTAGACACACACACATACACACACACACATGTCTATGCAGGTAAAATTCGCGTGCAAAATGCGTACCAGGATGCGATGCGAATCAACGCGTGGAATGTGTTCGAATGCGTGGAACAATGACACCAGGGCATTATTCCAGATGTGTTGTGAGTAAAGTAATGTCCCTCATTGACCAGCTGGTGGAGAAGAAGCAGATACAGATCAGCAGATCCTCGTATGGAATTGTTTATTTTTCAGTTGATTTTTGTGTGTTCTACTTGTACAATTATGTAAATAATGTCATATCTGATCGAAGTGAATTTCCTCCATGAACCAGGTGGTACGCGGCGACTGTACGCGGTACCTCCAAGTGGTACTCGATCACCAACACCGTTGGAAACCACTGAGCTAGTGTGTTTCGTCGCCAAGAATATTTCAGCGTTTTGTGAGTGTTGCTAGAGTTTAATGGTAGATTTTTCCTTCAAAACCCTGGTATAAAGGCTGCAATAAATAATGATATTAATATATATATATACATATATATAATATAATTTCATATAGGTCATTTCATATGGCGTTCAAGGCAGAAATTGACCATAAGATGCAGCTCACTATAATGCAATACGTTTTCACTCGAACACGCACAAACACACACACACACACACACACACACACACACACACACAAGCACACACACACACACACACACACACACACACACACACACACACACACACACACACACACACACACACACACACACACACACACACACACACACACACAAACACACAAACACGCGTTTACTGACAAACTGTAAAGAAATTCACACGTCCACACATATGGACAGCCAACCAGTGTGAGAATTCTACTTTCCATACAAACACACTGACACACACACAAACACACACACTTACACACACACACACACTCACACACACACACACACTGACACACACACACACAAATACACACACGCGCACACATACAAATATGGCAGTGTGCTAGTTGTTCAAAATGTAGCTCGTACGCTACACACATGAAGAAGACACACACACAAACATACATACACATAAACAGACACACGTACATATACATACATATGTACACATACACACTCACATACATACACACAGGTACATTCCCTCACACTTACACGTGGGCATCTCGCACGTGCTGACATACATGCACACACACACACATACACATATACTCACAAACAGGTACGCACACATGTATGCGATTACACCAGGTGGACACACACACACACATATACATGCACATGACTGCAGCAGACACACGCACATACACACACGCACATACACACTACCAGTTTTGGTCATCTGAGAGAGAGACGGTCCACCACACAGGAAACACACACACATACAAACACACTGACACACACACACACACACACACACTGACACATACGGACATACAAGAGCAGACAAACATACACATATTGCGTATTGCTCCACTACACACAGTCTATAACACACACACACACATACATACAAGCACACGCGCTTTCTACTACTCAATGTAATCGCACATACAAGCACACACACAAACACAGACACAGACAGACACACACACACACACATTGTATGTTACATATTTATTTTTGTGTCATCACATAGCACATGGAAACAGTGTTAAATAACAAGTCAGTGATTTTCAAGCGGTTTTCGTTTGTGGATGTTGATTGTGTCTTTTGTTAATTGAAATAAAATATATTTGATGGGCAGACTTGCAAAACAACATATTCCTAGATAAAATATGCATAAAATGCGTAAAAATGTATTAATTGCGTAATTTTTTGTTATAAATGATTTAATTGCGTAAAATGCGTAAATGGGAGCATGCGTAAAAAGAGCAATAATTGAAATCTAATTGGAATGATAGGAAATTGTTCCGCAAGTTTTTTGTAGAATCTTGGATTCATGTAAAATGAGGTTGGACGCATATTTGCAAATTTAATACTAAAAATATGAACATTTCCATTTGTTGGCAATTTTTTGTTCTTGGAGAGCGTATAAGTTGACACCAATGCAAAATAACAGAAAAAAGTGGTCGGAAGGATTGTGTGGGTGAAACTTCAACAAATAAATATATCATCATACACTGCAAAACTGACACGCATTATTATTATGCATGTCTAAAGTAGGACGTGTCATTATAACAGAGTTATATAATTTATCTAATATCAATACAACATATGTCAAAGATGTATGAACAATGTTTTCATGTAAGGGCATATAATATTAAGCGGCGCTATATTCTTTTAGAAATTGTTAGTTTACGTGGAGCACTTTATTCAATTTAAAAACAATAATACATTGCATATACTTATCTAATTGATCAAATAAACAGTGAAATTAGTGTAGTGAATTCTAAATATATTTTTGTGATCAGTAGTTTACAATGATACGATAAAAACCGAACGAAATAATTAATTATATTAGTTTGCCACCAACAAAATTGATGAAAAAACTTGAGTGATTGAAAATATAAATTAACAATAAATTTTAACTTATAAACTGTGTGTTATTTGATTGGCATACCGGCAGAATAGGTCGCCTTTCATGGCGAAATTTTTGAAGTTCTTCAAAAACCTCTTTTTGAAGTGAACGCTCAACAAAACCAAAAAAAACACTGGCGCAAATTCGCGATCGCACAAATAAAAAAACACCACCCAGCAGCGCACAAAAATAACACCACACCACCAACGCACACAACACACCGCGCGAAACTGCGGCTACCCACATATCCCGCTCTTGTAGTTACCACGGCCTCTACTAGATGGCGCTGCTCGTCGGGCCAATAAATTCTCGCGAAATTCGCAATGACTACGATTTGAAGACACGATTTACGCGTTGACGAAAGCGACGGAAGTGGTTCGGATTGCTATTAGCGTTGGCGCGCGAGCGCTACGCTCATTTCACACCGATCTGCACATGTTGTCTGCAGATGGCTCTGCGAAAACCTACACCCACACACGCACACACATACACATATAGTCGAGTACAATTTCGCCGCACAATTAGCTTCACGCGCATTGCCAATGTCACACAACGCGGCGCGCAAATTTCAACATGTAAATGAAAGTTGTGTCGCTAACAGGCGCGCTACTTTTCCCTGCTGTCTGTCTGTCTGCCTGAATCAGAGTGAAAATTTGACACTGTTTTCGCCGTCATATTATATCTAATACGGTGCAAGTCAAGGTTTGGCTCTGAAATGTGGCGTTTTTGTCAACGACAAAACTGAAAAAACTAAAAAATAGCAATAAAAATCGTCAGGACTATTTTAATGAATTCTCGAGTGTTTTTTTCTATTGAAATTTTATTAATGCACATTATTTGTAATGTGTATATTTATTGTGTATATAAAAAAATAAAGTGAATTAGTCTGCCGCAATTAAAGTTGAGATTTTTTAGGGGAGTTTTTTTCGTGCGATATTTTCTAGTCCATATGATCGGATAATCAGTAAAACGTAAGAACGGTAAGAAACAAAATTAGGTACAAGATTTAGCACCAGAATAGTCGGTTAATTTTCTGGCGGGGAAAAATATTTTGCAGCTGTAGTCAAACTTCAGTAATCAGTAACAATTAGTCAGAAGTCAGTAATCGTAATACCAGTAAGGCGCCGTGTTCGGCGGTGAACGAGCGAGCGCGAAGTTGTCATATGTAATCAAACTTTGTCGTAAATGCATTTGTCTGCGTGCATGGGCAAAGTTTTCTGTTAAATTATAAGAGGGCATATGGCACGTGCCACGTGCCATACTGGGCACTGACATAATTCGGCATAGTCTCATTCGCGGCAAGAAGGATTGGGCTACCCAAAAAAAACGCATGTTAATGGGACTTATGGTTCCAGAGATATAAGCCTCTGAAAAACGGGTAAAAAGTGTTTTTCGAAAAAGTAGGAGGGCATTTGGGACGTGCCACGTGCCACAGTGGGCACTGACATAGTTTGGATTGGTCTCATCCGCGGCAGGAAAGATGAGGCTACCCAACAAAAAAACATGCATGTTAATCGGACTTATGGTTCCAGAGATATAAGCCACTGAAAAGCGTGACCACGGCCGGCCGGCCGGCCGCTCATACTCATTTTTCTAGTAACACCAAGTATGAACTTGCTCGCTATCGCTCGCTCGTAATTACATTCAGCACAAAAATAAGCATCCAAATACAATTTTAGCACATTGAAACGATTTGCGGCGATTGGGCTCAGTATGTGATTCACTTTGGCCAGCACAGAAACACAACACACTTTACTACCAAAAATGGCTGTATTTCGTCACACGATGGCCGACACAGAACCGAGCATAAATGTACACACACACACACACATGCACATAAAATTGTCTACATAATAATGCACACACACACACACACACGCACACGCACACGCGCTCATAAATTCGCCTTCAAATTAAAAATGAAACCCTTCAAAACACAAAATACTTCACCTATTATACATAGATGGACAATATAATAGGCCAAAATATACAAATAAAACGACAAGCAAAAATGCCAAACTGACCACACGCCGCACGACACACATGCCTGCACACACACACAGACATACATACACACCAGAAACTAACTACCGACCGCAGCTCAACAGCTACAAAACACACACACAAACACAAACAGATTGGCATATGGCGAAGCTTGCTAACATATTTTAGAGCTCGTGCAGTAGTGGGCAGTGCACTTGCCAGATAAGACTTGTGTTAGTTTGGATATACATCCGCCACTGACGGTGACGTCAAGAAATTGCGCCAAAGTCAAACAGGAAAACTAGCCAAACATCTGTCGGATGAAAACAGACAAGACTCTTAAAATATCTGATATCGCGTAGAATATTAGAATATCGCGTAGAATATTTTTTTCGGCACAGTCTTGCAGACAACTTGGAAAACCGTGAATAATATTTTTGATTTTGTTAGAAAATTTTCGGGAGATTTTTTTTGTGTGTCCCATATTTCCACCACCGCTGGGAGATTTTCAACACAGTCCCCCGGGGATTTCGCTAACCCCACGCTGTGCACACACACACACTGACACACACACAACCCGAATTCAAATCCGTCATACGCATATATGTAAACTTATTCAATTGAATTTGTCAATAAATATTCAACACAGCAAACTAAAACACACTGACACATACACACACACCCACACTGACATATACAGGCACTGATACATACACAAACACACAAACACACATACACACTGACACACAGGTTGGCTTATGCAAGAATGTGAGTGACGTCAATGCACGAACGACTACAAGCGTACTCGGATGAATTGAAACTATGACCTTTAATACACTGACACACACACACACACACACTGACACACACACACACACACACACACTGACACACACACACACACATTTTCGAAAACGTGGCCAAGCCTGTTGTGTTTACTTAGGGAATGATACACCTAAATACTTAACACAGACACACACAGACACACATAAGACACTATATAATCTTCATATGTATGTATATATATGTGTGTGTACGTGTGTACGTATGTGTATGTATGCGCATGTGTTGTTGTAATTATTATGAGGTGCTGTTGTGATGTTTAACACGGGAGTTGTTGATTTATATGTCGTGTAATTTCAACTGTTTTGGCGTTATCGATTTAACAAGCGGGAAGAATTGTGTGGAATGTGGTTGATTGAGTGAAGTGTTTTGGTTGTTGGTTAATTTTTGTATTAAATACATCTTCTTATATTAACACGGCAAGTTTTTACAACAGCATGTATGTGTTTGTGTGTGTGTGTGTGTGTGTGTGTGTGTAGC
>OU696584.1:6682203-6754703 GCA_916048095.2 Sacculina carcini
AATACAAACACACGCACAAACGCATATACGTATGCATGCATTTTGGTACTGAAAGCCTGTATAAGGTGTCAATTATCAATGTCATTTACTTTACTTTACGTTACATAGACGCATGGATATGATACATATGAAAACACACACACACATGTGTATGTATATATATATATATATATATATATATATACACACACACACATTACATTGAGAATATATTTACACAATTTTGTATGTGTGTTCGGTGTGTGCGTTTGTATTTATATATATTTTATATTGTAAGCTGTATTTGTACAGAAAAACCTAGTGTAAGGAGTGCAATACAGCTATTAACTAAGCTGAACTGACCTGAACACACACACACACACACACACACACACTGATACACACACACACACACACACACACACACTGACACACACACACACACACACACACACTGACACGTACCACACAAGGCCGCAGACGCCGCGCAGTCCTGTGACGGGCAGATGGACGGTGGCGAACGCGCGGCCCTGCGACAACACGTCGGCCACCTGTGTGGGCAGGTAGCTGGTCGACGCGCTCACGGCCCGGTTCAAATAGTCCAGCCAGCCACTACTGCCACCGCCGCGTGTGACATCCGCACTGCCCGTGTCGGCGCCACTCAATCTGCAAACACAACCGACACAAACATACATAGACGCCGATTGTATTGTGTGTGTGTGTATATATACATTATATTATAGTCACCATTATCAATTAGTTTCAAGTTAGACTAGAACAATCATTTGTCCACTTTGTTCGTTTGAGGGGTGTGACAGCTGCTACACGGGAAGAAGTTGAAGCTTATGAACACACACAGGTGTGTCCCGTGCAGCTCGCTGTCACCGCAGAACCAACTATCTCTACGCTATGACACCACAAGAACGGAAGACGTATTTGAGAGGACCACCACCCCAGAATGCATGACACAACACATGACTGATATCTGGTACCATCATTTACTGCTGGGTGGACAGGGGCTGTTGGATTATAGAATTCACCCAATGAAAATCTCCGGGATTCGAACCACGCACCTAATTGTTCTGCTTGTGAAAAAAACAAAACAACTGAGCTTGATCTTGGACGCGCAGATACACAGACAAATCATAAACACAGACATATCACCTGAGACACCGGCATGAAAAAACTTATGTTTATCGACACATATGTTTTGTCTGTTCATGTGTGTGTGTGTGTGTGTGTGTGTGTGTGTGTTCAAGTGTGTGACTTGCTAATTGTTCTTCTAGGGATGTTTCGTTGTAGTACAACACTCCACACACACACACACACACACATATGATCATTTATTCAGCAATAATATTGTGTTTTGATCACTTGTCATACAGAGATCACACGAGATCATGCTGAACAAGAACGTTTCCGCATCTATTCTTGAGAACATTCACATTGAGTGATATCCTCACTTTCATAGGCAGCATGCTATACACTCTTCGCCTACTCCTGTCCAATATGTCTGTGTAAGTAATCTGCTTTATTTCACTCCAATAAGTTGGCTTTTCAGTGCAATTTCAAATAATATATGTATATATACACACACTCTCTCACTGACAAATATGTGTGTGCGTGTGTGAGCGTGTGTGTATAAGAGTGTGTGTGAGAGTGTGTGTGTGAGTGAGTGTGAGTATGTACGTGTACTCACTAGTTGTTGTGTACAGGAGATGAGCAAGACTGTTAGACTGTGCTGTCTACAAACCCACTGTTTTGTCTAATCTACGCTTAAATTGTCCAATACTACTTGATTCCACTACCTCCTTTTCTAGACTATTCCAAATGTTGATACACCTATTTGGGAAACTATATTTGTATATATCCCTAACCAGTCTGGTCTGCCTAAGGCAGGGGTTCCCAACCTTTTTCGCTTCGCGACCCCCTGGACAAATACGGAGGGCTCCATGACCCCCCAGTAAAACAATAAGATAAGTTAGAAAACACCTTCATACTAAATTCTTATCACATTCAATTCTTTAATGCCATCGTTATTGAATGTATTCGGAAAAAAAATCACCAGGTGTTCATAACATGGATTTTGTTTGCAAATTTTGACGAATGAATCATTTTTCAGGCGGCTCTCACGACCCCCTGGAGTAGCCTCGCGACCCCCTAGGGGGTCGCGACCCACCGGTTGGGAACCCCTGGCCCAAGGTGTATGACTGTGTGTGTGTGTGTGTGTGTGTGTGTGTTACAGTGTATGCTTGGCCAATAGCTCGCGACTGACTGTGCATGCGGCGAGAGTGGTCCGCCGGCCGCACAAGCACCGCTGGACGCGACGGTTCCTGCCGCCACTCCGCCTGCGCCAGCCCCGACCGCCGCCGCCGTACCGGCAGCATCTGACGGCGCTGTCAGTCGGAAAATGTGCACCGTCTCCGTGTTGCTGCTGACCGCCAGACAGCCGGCGTCCGGCGAGAAACACATGCTGGATATCTGCGCACATCGCTTCAGTCCGCGCCTCAGCTCAAACAACTAACAACCAACAAACACACACACACACACAGGCACGCGATTATACATTTGAATTATACACAGAGTCTACATAAATAGATGTACATATGTATTACGTGTTGAAGAATAAAGCTTGAGTGGTTGTAAACTTTGTACCCTGGTGCATAAACATTGTACCCTGTTCCATGAAATTTGCACAGTGTTGCATACAATTTGTACCCTGTTGCAAGAAATGTTGACTATGTCGAATACATTTTACACCCTGTTGCTTAAGACCTGTACGTTGTATCAATGTTTGACAGCGTGTGTGTGTGTGTGTGTGTGTGTGTGTGTGTGTGAGACCTTGGTGGCCTGATGCACACAGAACACACGAATGACGGTGCCTTTCTCGGAGGCGGTGGCCAGCTGTGTGCCGGCGGCACTGAACGACAGAGCGGCCACCGGCGAGTCATGCGCCGCCAACATTGTCTTGGCTTGCTGTGACACACACACACACACACACACACACAATATGATATACCAGGGTTTATTAACCTGTGGTGAAAGAGTTGCCAAGTGGGAAGCTAAAGGTGGGACAGAACAGGACAACTATGTGTATGTTGTCAAAGTTATTGAATTTATCAGCGCTGTTGTTGTGGAAAATGAAGAGATCGCTCATTAAGAAGTGGTAAATCAGAGAGAAAACAAAGTTAAGATCCACTGGTCTATTTCCATACCGTAAAACGGAACGAACGATACACGAGAAGTATATAACTATATATCTAATAGAACGTCGCATCTAATTAAACGTCACTTTGATGAATTCTTCTCTTTTGGCAATAGCTATTATTGACTGGTTTTTATTAGTGAATTTGTCATTAGTTACCAGTAATCACGCTGTATATGTGGCTTTTGTTAAATAAATATGCATACGTTGTCTGGTTCTTTTGTCATCCACATAATTAATCGTATATTCTAAAAATTCTGTCCAGCTAGTGGAAAAATAGAGCGGCACCCAAATACCCTCAAATTGAACGAGACTACGAGGGAAGGTTTGAAAAATAGAACGACATGCCGCTCAAATAGAAGTTTTATCATATATAGCACGCGCACACAGGTTCATATAGCAATTATGAATTCATGTTGGGCAAAGAGCGACGACTCAACCAACTTGCTTGCACCTTGCCATTTTCCTGTTATCCTACTGTTTTGTGTATTTTACTGTTGCGTGTATTTTGTCTGGGTAATAAACTATCAACTGAACTGAACGGAACACATACACACAAATACAAGACACAAACACACACACACACACACACACACACAGAGGGACATGCACATATAGATAAAACAAACACAGACAGACAGACAGACAGACAGACAGACAGACAGACAGACACAATACACTAGCCGGGCTAGCACCAATAGTGGTACCAGCCTGGTTCCAAACGGGTGCGAGCATTCATGTGAAAAATTAGAGAAAATATGTTTTCAACTATGCTTTGCACTTTTCCTGGAGAAAAAACAACAACTGAAGCGTGCGAAAATATCTGTATAAATCTATTTCCCTAATGAACGGGCTGTGCGAGAAGTGAATGACTGCCAATTTGAAGAAAAAAACGGTGCCAACAATGAAACCAAAAGTTGAACTGCATAACCACTGCATAACTCACAAATAGACAGCCAGACAGACAGATAGACAGACAGACAGATAGACAGGGATATTCACCATGTGAATGGTATCAAACACTTGCACGTCGCCCACACTAGCACTGCCTGGATAAGCTAGATAGTTGTGGTCGCTGTTGGCACTGAGGGCACACACACCGCGCGCGTTGGCCGGCGTGTCGCGAATCGTGTGCATCAGCTTCATGTCGCGAATATTGTGCACGTACAACGCCTCCTCCAGACACACCACCAAACGCTGCCACAAACCACACACCAGGTGAACAATGTGTGTGTGCGAATGTGTTTGTGTGCGCGTGTGTGTTCTCACCGAGTTGTTCTCACCGAGTTGAATTTACGGGAGATGAGCATGGCTCGAGCTGTCCCGTCTCAATTGCCACATTTGTCCAACAACGACTTAAAGGAACTAATGGTTGAGGCTGCCACAACATCATTGCTCAAAGAATTCCATTTGGTAATGCACCTAAACGGGAAGCCATATTTCCTCAAGTCGCTGCGGCATCTGGTTTTCTTTAGTTTCCTGTTGTGTCCTCGTCTTCCTTCTTTTTGTTTGTATTCCGAAATGTCAAATCCTGTGTCATACTCATTTAAATACTTGAAAACGGCAATTAAATCTCCTCTCTCCCTCCGTTCCTGCAGTGTCTTCAAGCCAAGTCTTTTTAGTCTATCTTCATATGGTAATTTCTCTAGTTCCGGAATCATTTTCGAAAATATTTTTTGAACCTTCTCTAATTTTGCTATATCTTTCTTTTTGTATGGCGTCCACACAGGTTCAGCATACTCCAACTTGGGTCTTATTATAGCAGCCATAACTTTTTGTAGTGTTTCGCAGTCTAAATAATTAAATACTGTTCTAATTTGCGCTATTGTTTGATACGCCATACTTACTACTTTGCCTATATGTCGTCCACATGATAAATTATTCTGAAAAATTATACCCAGGTCCTTTTCTTCATCCACCTCTTCTATTAAATGTCCTCCTATGTTATACTCGTAGCTCGGGCGATATTTACTCTTTCCGAGTTTCATGTGATGGCATTTCGTATGATTGAATTCCATGTTCCAGTCTATACTCCATTGATGAATTTGGTCTAGGTCCTTTTGCAGCAGTTTGCAGTCTTCCTTGGATCTCACGTTCTTCATCAATTTTGCATCGTCAGCGAATAGACTCATATAATTCTCTACACCTTCAAATATATCATTTATATAAATCAAAAACATAGTTGGGCCCAATACCGACCCCTGTGGCACACCGCTACTAACTTTTCCCCATGCTGATCTTACGCCTCTCACACTCGTGCACATCGTCCTGTCAGTCAGATAGTCCTCCATCCACTCGTGCAACCTTCCCTCAATACCTCCAACATACTTCAGTTTCCATAGCAACCTAGTTCTTGGTACCTTGTCGAAGGCCTTTTTCATGTCTAGGTAGATGTGTGTGTGTGTGTTGGTGTGTGTGTATGTTTGTGTGTGCGTGTTTTCGTGTAATTATGTGTGAGTTTGTGTGTGTGTGTGTGTTTGTGTATGTATGTGTTGGTGTGTGTGTGTGTGTGTGTGTGTGTGGTTGTGTGTGTGTGTGTGTTTGTGTGTGTGTGTGTTTGTGTGTGTGTGTGTTGATATGTATTTTGTGTAGTTTGTGTATGTATGCGTTTGTGTGTTTCCTTGCGTTTTTGTATAACATACACTTTGAAACAACGTTCTTATTTTTGTGTGTACGTGCATGTGTGTGTGTGTATGTGTGTGTATGTGTTTGTTAATGTGTGTGTGTGTGGTTGTGTGTGTGTGTGTGTGTTTGTGTGTCAGTAGGGCGGCGGTACTCACGTCGCGGTTGAGCCTGACAGCGACAATGGTGTTGCTGTAGTCATACTCGCACACCTTGGTGCCCTTCTTGAAGTGACACACCTGCAAACGTCGCGGCAACGCCTCGCTCACCACCGTCACCAAACTACTGCCGAACAAACGCTCCACTATCAACACGGTGCCGATCTCTGTGTACACCACACACACACACACTCACACACCACACACACACACACACCAACACACACACACACACACACACACACCACACACACACACGCACCAACACACACACACACCACACACACACGCATTTGTTTAGTTGAGTCCACCGTGTCTGGAAATCCTATGAGGAAAGATGGGGTTATTCTGAACCGGAAAGCCGCAAAAAAGTACAAGTCTACGCAAACACAAGCACATACCCACAAATGTATATAGGAACATCACAGAAGTCATAGCTCAAGAGGGAATTGGACTGATGAGGCCAGGAAACAGAAGAGAGCACGGTAAAAAGCTCGGTTCAAATCTCGCCGCAAAAAAGGCACAAAATACTATAGTTTTCGCTTCACCGGCGACATCTGGACATCATTTGGAACACAATTTACACAAGACTAGAGTAGAGGCGAGAAATCATTTGGGCGAGTTCAAGCACAAATTGGATAGGCACAGTGGGAAAGAGATTGGACACAGTGCGAGCGTAGCTCACTTGCTCCAGCACAACTAGGTGAGCACACAGTTCCAGGTTACACAATGACACAATGCAGAGGTTCCAAGTGGTGCTGGATCATGAGCGTGTCAGTGCGTGGCTGTGCGATAATTACCCGATGGTGGATGGGCGCAGGGCGGGGTGTGACTCATACAGTTGCCGCGCCTAGAAGGGACTAAATCCCTACAAAATGCGCCAAGCACCCCCCCCCCTCCCAAATTCTGACTATGAACATTTCGAGTGTAGTTCCTCATGTATAGCCAAGCCACCACATCTTTTCCCTTAGCCCCCTAAGCCCTCCACTGGGAAAATCCTGGATCCGCCACTGGAGACAATACTGACGACGCCGAGCTGAGAAGCGATAGTGAAGCAACGCTCACCCACTTCGTAGATCAGCTCAATTTTGTCTATGCTGCTCACGGAGAACAGCCGGTAGCCGGTGTGCGTTCCAACCGCCAGCGAGCTGCACAAGACATACATACACACACACGGACATACATACTTACATATACACGCGTATTTGTGACGTAGCAAGCCAGAGTGAAATGGGAAGTCACTGTGGAGCCATTCTGAGAAAAAATACACCTGTAGTATATGGTCATTACTCGAGGATAAGTTAGAACAATGAAATGTCCGACTGAATGTCCGATTGAATGCCCACCAAGGACGCCAAGTGGGAGATTCTGTAGGTGTTTGCTTGCCAGCTTGAGGAATAGAAGGCATTGATGGCAAAAATCATAGTCGTGAAGCTGAACAGTGAAAAAGTGGACTCGAGTATGTTTGAACGTGTTGAAACGTATTAAATATGGTTTGACAGCAAAAACTTGTTTTACACGATGTCTTGGCGTAACAGGAAGCACATATAATTATTTCAGGAAAATCAGTGTGATAAATCAAGATATTATGGACATTTTCAAGTCATTGTCATGTGTTGACAAAGTCAAGCTCAGAAGCAGAATTACGAAGTGTTATATGTGAACACTACAAATAGCTACGGTAGTCACATATTTCGCAGCAGAATATTATAATGAGCAATATGTGCATGCGTGCGCCTTTACCAGGGACTATGTGAGTAACAGATCCTGGACAGAGTGGATGTATATACAAATAGAGAATTACCTGAAATCCTGGTTGAAATTAACGAATCTGACATTTCCAGAAAAAGGCGGAACAGCTGGAGACTCTTCTTGACTCATTTTAAAAAACTGTATCTTCCAACACACAAACAAAGAAACTCCACCATACAACTACCAATGTCAACAAACAGACGCAGTAAACATGACCTTGGCAGCACTGATCAAACAATTGCAACTTAATTCGCACAAAAGTATGTCATATAGAATCCGTCTTTTTAAATAAGTGAAAAATGATGGGCCACGAATTATTTAATCACGATTTATGCTGAATGACGTCATCTCAAATCAAGCGATCAGCTGATTGCATTGGTGCGCTTCAAGGTTTGTGAATGATCAGACGCAATGCCATAATTTCACTGAACGAATTCAAAAATGATACATTATACTCATTTATATCGAATAAAATCCTGTCGACTCTACATTTACGCATTTACAGATGCTTTCCAAAGATGTGGACAGACGGAGACAATCAATGCGCTATTTGACCTAATTTAGAAGCAATTGGACCGATTGGTGGGTGGGTTCTTTCGTTTGTTAATTCATGATTTTTCTGGTAAATACTTTCATATTTGATGCTTAATTTGGTCAAGCAGTACTATGGGCGGGGTCGTATTGTTTTGGTAGATTTTTCCGTGCTATTTCAACGTGATTTATCCGTTTTTTTCGTGTGATTTTGATTTTGTTTCGTTGAATCACATTTGATTTCCAGCGAGTTGATACGTTCCGTTGAGATTGTCAGGCGATCAAAATGCCGAAATCCACGTCTGCATTTGACAAACTTTTCGGTGAGACACCACATATTTTTAACATGTAATTTACAGCTTTTGTTTGTTTATTGCCAAGCCAGACATAGCTGGCTTCTTAGCAGACCCGTAAACATATTTATAAGTATAAAACCACATTTCTCCACAAATAAACAATACACAATATATAAAACACACATATGACAACAATATACACAATATCCCACATATTCACAAATAAAGACACGGTGTTGATGCGTAAGCAATACTTGCGCAAAATAATGATTTTTGCGGGCAATCTCATTTTTCCCCTTCATGATGTATCGAACTTTATGACAGCGTTGCACCGTTGCATTTATAATCAGCTGTCAGATTTTGTATCGGACACCCGGCGGCTATTTCACGGATATTTTTTTTCTCACTAGCAAACTCACGACAAACAAGTGGCGTTTGTGTTTATTTCAGACAAGGCCACCAGCCACCTGCTGCTCGAACCTGACTGGTCGGACAATCTCACCATTTGTGACATGATTCGCCAGGGCGACGTGCCGTAAGACTCTCTCTCTCTCTATTTCTCTCTCTCTCGCACAAACACACACATACACATTGACACATTTTCATTGGTGGATTGCTATTCAATTTTTATTTGCTGGAGTGTTATATGTCGTTCAAATATATATATATATCCAACTTTGTATCTGATTGTATGATATTTTGTGTGTTTATGCACATCTATCTCTGTACACATGTGTGTGTGTGTGTGTGTGTGTGTGTGTGTTTGCGGCACTGAAGAGCGAAGCACGCGGTGTCTTGTGCCAGAAAGCGGCTGCACCACGACAATCCGCACGTGGTTGTGCTCGTACTCAACCTGCTCGAGGCCATGGTGAAAAACTGCGGAGGACCCGTGCACGACGAGGTATCACTGTGCCTATCACCCCTGCATTCATCCTGTCTCTCCTTCTCTCTCTCTCCTCTATCTTCTTGTTCTCTTATCTGTTTTGTGTGTGCGTTTGTGGGTGTGTCGATGTGTGTGTGTGTGTGTGTGCTTGTATGTAGATGTGTGTGTGTATGTGTGTGTGTGTGTGTGTGCTTGTATGCCGATGTGTGTGTGTTTTTTTACACAAACAAATATATTTACAAACGTGTACACATATTAACAACACTATAATACAATGGAGGCGGCGTTGTGTGTGTATGTGTGTGTTTGTCAGTGTGTGGGTGTGTGATTGTCGGTGTGTGTGTATGTGTTTGTCGGTGTGTGTGTGTGCTTGTATGTCGGTGTGTGTTTGTCAGTTTGTGTGTATGTGCGTGTGTGTAGTTGTTGTTGTTTCCAATTGGCTCACAACTTATTTCTCACGTTTCATATCACTGTGTGTGTATGTGTGTGTGTGTGTGTTAGGATATGCATATAATTAATCTGTCTTTTTCACTTTCCCTGTTTCTGAACATGTATATTTCTACATGAGATTGTCATCCACCGTGTGTGTATGTGTGTGTGTGTGTGTGTGTGTGTGTGTGTGAATGTATGTCTGTGTGTGCGTGTGCTGACATGCAGGTGGGCCAGTTGTCGTTGATGCAGGAGTTTCGCGAGCTGATTGTGCAGGCGCCCGAGCTGGTGCGTGACAAGCTGCTACAGCTGCTGCAGACCTGGGCGTTCGCCTTTCGTCACAGCCCTCGCTACAGCGCCGTCCAAGTGCCCCTCCACACACTGACACACACACACACACATACACACACACATACACACAAACTCGTACACATACACACACTCACACACAAACTCACACACACACACACTCACACGCACACACACGCACACACACGCACACACACACATAGCATTACCATACCATACACGCACACACACACACACACACACACACACATAGCATTACCATACCATACACGCACACACACTCACACAAACATACCAGTTTTTAAGCATAGCATTGGCAAAGGCAAACTGGATAGAAAAGGTTGGGTAGTTTGGAGTGAGAGAGATCGAAGGGGACACAATAAATGCCTTAGGCAGACCAGAGTGGTTAGGGATATATACAAATATAGTTTCCCAAATAGGTGTATCGACGTTTGGAATAGTCTAGAAAAAGAGATAGAGGAATCAAGTAGTATTGGACAATTTAAACGTAGATTAGACAGAAAACAGTGGGTTTGTAGACAGCACAGTCTAACAGTCTTGCTCATCTCCTGTACACAACAACTAGTGAGTACAACTAGTGAGTACAACTAGTGAGTACAACTAGTGAGTACAACTAGTGAGTACAACTAGTGAGTACAACTAGTGAGTACAACTAGTGAGTACACACGCACACACATGTGGCTTTTGTGATTGATGGTGATTTGGTTGTTATTTTGCCTGTACTGTGTCGGAAGGACACTGTGACGGTGATGAAAGCCGAGGGTTATCAGTTTCCAGCGCTGCGCGAGTCAGACGCCATGTTTGTGGCCGAAACTGCGCCTGCCTGGGCCGATGGCGACGAATGTCACCGCTGTCGTGACAACTTCACCACATTCACTCGCAAGGTATACTGGCCACACACACACACACACACACACTCATACTTGCACTCTCTCTCTCACACACTCATACACACACTCATACTTGCACTCTCTCTCTCACACACTCATACACACACTCATACACAGAGCCATACAGCCACACTCATACACACATTGATTCTCACACTCACTCGTACATACTTATATACACACACACTCACACACTCATACACACACACACACACACACACTCATACACACACACTCATTCACACACTCGTTTATACACACTCATACACACACACACACACGGTCATGTACACACACGCACAAATACACACACATACTCATACACACAAACTTTCTTTAGTCTATGTGTATTTATATTTATTTTCACATGCAATATTAGTGGTTGTCTTGTGTGCACACGCGCGCACATACACATCTTACCTCTATGCGTCTCGTAGTTTTGCTTCCAATCATGTATTTACACGATCATTTGTATGTAATTTTGTGTATAATTCGGTATATTTTGTGTATAATTTTTGCTTTAATTCTCATCTTTATTTTTGTTTATTTTTCAGTTCAATTTGTTGGCTTATTTTTGGTTTGGTTTTCTGTGATGTCTGTGTTTGTGTTTGCGTGTGCGGCTCTTTTACGAACAAGCGCGCCTACTGTAACTTGGTGTGTGTGTGTATGTGTGTTTGCGTGGTGTGTTTGTGTATGTTTGTGTTTGTGTGTGTGCAGCACCATTGTCGCGCGTGCGGTCAAGTGTTCTGCTCCAGATGCTCCTCCAAGAACTCCAACATTCCCAAGTTTGGCATTGAGCGTGAAGTGCGCGTATGTGATCCATGCTTTGACCAGATCAACAAGTTAGTATAACGCTATTATATATCGTAAAACCTCTATTTGAACGGCATTCTTTAATTAAATGTCACTTTGATGAATTCTTCTCTTTTGGCAATAGCTTATAATATATGCTATATGCTAAGAACTGACTGGTTCTAATTAGTGAATTTGTGATTAGTTACCAGTAATCACGCTGTATTTGTGTGTATTTTATTAACTATATATGTATATATTACTTGTTTCTTTTTTCATCAATAAAATACACCGTATCTTCTCAAAATTCTGACCAGCTAATCGGAGTATAGGATTGACACCGTCTAATTGAACGATACTACGCGTTGAACGTTTGAAAAAGTAGAACAACATGCCGCTCAAATATCAAAGGTTTTACTGTATGCGTATTGTAATATATCACATTGTTTGTGTATGTGTGTATGAAAGAAGAAATAAATGATCATTTTGCTCAGACTCAATAAGAGTATTTGGTGAATTTGTGATTACCTACCAATAATCACGCTGTATTTGTGTGTATTTTATTAAAATAACAATTCTGCAGACCGACAGGATCGGCTCCAGTCAAGTCTTCTACATCACCAGCGACTGTTTCTTCGGCATCATCAGCTCCCTCGGGAGAGTCGGATCTTCCTGCCGAATATCTGGCCAGTCCTCTGTCCAAACAATCTCAGGTGCCCACCCCCCTCTCTCTCTCTCTCTCTCTCTGTGTGTGTGTGTGTCTATGGATAGTTGAGTATTTTATTTATGGATAGAGTTTGTGACTTTTCGCATCATACTGAAGTCATATTTCTTGTTTTTATCTCTCCAATTTCGGATGCGGGTCTTGTTCCCACAGGGCGCGACGATTCCTGTGAACAATTAAAGAAACTATTTTGTTACCAATGCTGTGTTATATTCTTGCTGAACACAACTTTTCGTCTTATCCTTTTAAACGCTGAATTAATATTGAATTGAACAAGTTTTCCTATTACGTCGTTGTATTTTTATCGTTTTAATATATAGCTTTCAAGAATCGAGTTGGGTGTGATAACTGACTGCCGATTTGAAAACGGTGCCTGAACACTGAGAAAGGTTGAGAACCACTGATCTATAAGAATTTACAATCAGTAGATTGAACTGTAAGCTATGCACATGTGTACGTGGGTGTGTACATGTGTACGTGAGTGTTTGTGTGCACGTGTTATTGTTGGACAGGCGCCGCCGAAACGCTCCGAAGCCGAGATCAAAGAGCAAGAGGAGCTGAATCTCGCACTGGCCATATCTCAGTCTGAAGCCGACGCCAAACAGAGACAGGTGTGGATTCACAAGATACAATTAATAGCAGAGAGAGGTGTGGATTTACAAGATACAATTACTAGCAGAGAGAGGTGTGGATTCACATGATACAATTAATAGCAGAGAGAGGTGTGGATTTACAAGATACAATTAATAGCAGAGAGAGGTGTGGATTTACATGATACAATTAATAGCAGAGAGAGGTGTAGATTTACAAGATACAATTACTAGCAGAGAGAGGTATGGATTCACATGATACAATTAATAGCAGAGAGAGGTGTAGATTTACAAGATACAATTACTAGCAGAGAGAGGTGTGGATTTACATGATACAATTAATAGCAGAGAGAGGTGTGGATTTACATGATACAATTAATAGCAGAGAGAGGTGTGGATTTACATGATACAATTAATAGCAGAGAGAGGTGTGGATTTACATGATACAATTAATAGCAGAGAGAGGTGTGGATTTGCATGATACAATTAATAGCAGAGAGAGGTGTGGATTTACATGATACAATTAATAGCAGAGAGAGGTGTAGATTTACAAGATACAATTACTAGCAGAGAGAGGTGTGGATTTACATGATACAATTAATAGCAGAGAGAGGTGTGGATTTGCATGATTCAATTAATAGCAGAGAGAGGTGTGGATTTACATGATACAATTAATAGCAGAGAGAGGTGTGGATTTACATGATACAATTACTAGCAGAGAGAGGTGTGGATTTACAAGATACAATTAATAGCAGAGAGAGGTGTGGAATTACATTAATAGCAGAGAGAGGTGTGGATTTACATGATACAATTACTAGCAGAGAGAGGTGTGGATTTACATGATACAATTACTAGCAGAGAGAGGTGTGGATTTACATGATACAATTAATAGCAGAGAGAGGTGTGGATTTACAAGATACAATTAATAGCAGAGAGTGGTGTGGATTTACATGATACAATTAATAGCAGAGAGAGGTGTGGATTTACATGATACAATTACTAGCAGAGAGAGGTGTGGATTTACATGATACAATTACTAGCAGAGAGAGGTGTGGATTTACATGATACAATTAATAGCAGAGAGAGGTGTGGATTCACATGATACAATTAATAGCAGAGAGAGGTGTGGATTTACAAGATACAATTAATAGCAGAGAGAGGTGTGGAATTACATTAATAGCAGAGAGAGGTGTGGATTTACATGATACAATTAATAGCAGAGAGAGGTGTGGATTTACATGATACAATTAATAGCAGAGAGAGGTGTGGATTTACAAGATACAATTAATAGCAGAGAGTGGTGTGGATTTACATGATACAATTAATAGCAGAGAGAGGTATGGATTTACATTAATAGCAGAGAGAGGTGTGGATTTACATGATACAATTAATAGCAGAGAGAGGGGTGGATTTACATGATACAATTACTAGCAGAGAGAGGTGTGGATTTACATGATACAATTACTAGCAGAGAGAGGTGTGGATTTACATGATACAATTAATAGCAGAGAGAGGTGTGGATTTACAAGATACAATTAATAGCAGAGAGAGGTGTGGATTTACATGATACAATTAATAGCAGAGAGAGGTGTGGATTTACATGATACAATTAATAGCAGAGAGAGGTGTGGATTCACATGATACAATTAATAGCAGAGAGAGGTGTGGATTTACAAGATACGATTAATAGCAGAGAGAGGTGTGGATTTACATGATACAATTAATAGCAGAGAGAGGTGTGGATTTACATGATACAATTAGTAGCAGAGAGAGGTGTGGATTCACATGATACAATTAATAGCAGAGAGAGGTGTGGATTTACACGGCACAATTAATAGCAGAGAGAGGTGTGGATTCACAAGATACGATTAATAGCAGAGAGAGGTGTGGATTTACATGATACAATTAATAGCAGAGAGAGGTGTGGATTTACATCCATTTTCACAGACATGTTTATTTGCTTTGGCTCTAAGCATTGATGCTTGCATAGTTGTATGTCTGTGTGCTGTCATAGGTGCATGTGTGTGTGTGTGTGTGTGTGTGTGTTATACAGAGACAAAGAGCGCCTGTGTCTTCTTCCTCACACTCCTCTGCCACTTCTACACGTCACCACGACAAAGCATCTGCCGATGGAAAACTGAAATCTGCTCTCAAGGTGCACTCGCTTGTTTGTATGTGTGTGTGTCTGTATGTATGTGTGTGTGTTTGTGTGCCTCTGTATGTGTGTGAGAGTATGTAAATTGATGTATAGTGTTGATTGTCGATATTATATTGAATATATGTCCATATAACACATCACTGCCGGATGATTTCGCCTCACAATTTTTTTACTTTATTAACCTCCTTCAATGTGCCTTTCACTACAATACACACACACACACACACACACACACACACACACACACACACACACACACACACACACACACACACACACACACACACACACACAACACACACACACAAACACACACACACACACACACACACAAACACACACACACACACACACAAACACACACACACACACACAAACACACACACACACACACACACACACACACACACACACACACACACACACACACACACACACACACACACACACATACACCGCCTCGGTGTGAACTATCGGCATACTATATTGGTGTGAGTGTCTTAATTGCATGATGTGTGGTATCGTTCGTTGTGTGTGTGTGTTGGTATGTCTGTTGTGTTGTATGTGTTGTCTTTATGTGTGTGTGTTTGTGTTTGAATATATGGCTGAATGCTGCGTATTCAATATGTATGCATGTGTGTGTGCGTGCGTATGTAAATGTGAATGTGTGTTTGTGTGCTTGTCTGTTTTGTTTGTGTCAATGTTTGTATGTATGTGTGTGTGTGTGTGTATGTGTATAGAGTCGTGTCGCAGATAGTACTGGTCCGTCGACGGAGCGAGATCCGGAGGCCAATCCGGAGTTGGCGCGCTATCTCAACCGAGCCTACTGGGAATCTATTCAACAACAACAACAACATGCCGCCTGTGATGATAACACAGCAACAACATCATCATCTAGTGCTTCCTACGCGCCCATCCGCACCTCAGCTGTCAGTATCTTGCCAACACACACACACACACACACACACACACACACACACACACACACACACACACACACAAGCACAAGAGTCATACACATACACAATCACGAACACACACGCTCACCTACATACACACACCTACACACACACACAAAACAGACAAGTACACATACGCACAACCACGAACATACACTCACGTTTACATACTGAAAAACACAAAAATACACACGCACACACACATACATATTGAATAAGATAGCACAGCCGACATACAGCACATTAAGACAACACAGCAGGCATTACACACACACATACACATTTGCTCTGTTATTTGAGGATGGCGTATCTTGGTATGTCTGTACTGAGCTAATTGTGATGACGGCAGATGAGATAGGATCGGATTGTTCCGTTTCAATATCCTCTTCTACAAATATCCTTGTTAAATGAGCTTACATTTACGGCCATTACAGCCATTTCACTACCTAAACAATTACACTCATCTATACATCTACGAGGCAAGCTGCTTTTTCATATTCCTTTCGCATCTGGTTCTTTTCAGTTTTCTGCTATGACATCTGACCTATATCCCTTTCATTGTCTGTGTGTGTCGTGTGTGTGTGTGTCGTGTCGTGTTATGTGTGTATACGTGTGTACGTCTGTGTGTGTGTGTGTGTCATTATGTTGTGTAGGATTACACAGGCGCCACAAGCTCCACGATCGCGCCATCTCAACAACAACAACAACAACAGGCTGACTATTCCTCTTCGATCAACAACAGTAACATCAACAGCAACAACAAACCTGGCTTAATCAGTCATGATAATGACGTTGAAGAATGTGATGATGCTGAAGAGGCTCAGTTGGACGCGTTTGTTCCGGCCATCTGTTCTCAGCTGGAGATCTTCGTCAACCGCATCAAGTCCAACTCTTCTCGCGGCCGCTCCATTGCCATTGACACGTCTGTACAGAGCATGTTTGTCAACATCACCACATTGCACGCCCAACTACTGCGACATCTGCAGGCACAGGAGGATCGGCGCGGTGTGTGTTTCTACATGTTTTTGTTTGTGTTTCTACATGTGTTTGTTTGTGTTTCTTCATGTGTTTGTTTATGTTTCTACATGTTTTTGTTTATGTTTCTTCATGTGTTTGTTTGTGTTTCTACATGTGTTTGTTTGTGTTTCTACATGTGTTTGTTTGTGTTTCTGTATGTGTTTGTTTGTGTTTCTACATGTGTTTGTTTGTGTTTCTACATGTGTTTTTTTGTGTTTCTACATGTGTTTTTTGTGTTTCTGCATGTGTTTGTTAGTGTTTCTGCATGTGTTTGTTTGTGTTTCTACATGTGTTTGTTTGTGTTTCTACATGTCTTTGTTTGTGTTTCTACATGTCTTTGTTTGTGTTTCTACATGTTTGTTTGTGTTTCTACATGTGTTTGTTTGTGTTTCTACATGTGTTTGTTTGTGTTTCTACATGTGTTTGTGTTTCTACATGTGTTTGTTTGTGTTTCTACATGTGTTTGTTTGTGTTTCTACATGTGTTTGTTTGTGTTTCTACATGTGTTTGTTTGTGTTTCTACATGTGTTTGTTTGTGTTTCTACATGTGTTTGTTTGTGTTTCTACATGTGTTTGTTTGTGTGTCTTCATGTGTTTGTTTGTGTGTCTTCATGTGTTTGTTTGTGTTTCTACATGTGTTTGTTTGTGTTTCTACATGTGTTTGTGTTTCTACACGTGTTTGTTTGTGTTTCTACATGTGTTTGTTTGTGTTTCTACACGTGTTTGTTTGTGTTTCTACATGTGTTTGTTAGTGTTTCTACATGTGTTTGTTTGTGTTTCTACATGTGTTTGTTTGTGTTTCTACATGTGTTTGTTTGTGTTTCAACATGTGTTTGTTTGTCTTTCTACATGTGTTTGTTTGTGTTTCTACATGTGTTTGTTTGTGTTTCTACATGTGTTTGTTTGTGTTTCTACATGTGTTTGTTTGTCTTTCTACATGTGTTTGTTTGTGTTTCTACATGTGTTTGTTTGTGTTTCTACATGTGTTTGTTTGTCTTTCTACATGTGTTTGTTTGTGTTTCTACATGTGCTTGTTTGTGTTTCTACATGTGTTTGTTTGTGTTTCTGTATGTTTTTGTTTGTGTTTCTACATGTGTTTGTTAGTGTTTCTACATGTGTTTGTTTGTGTTTCTACATGTGTTTTTTGTGTTTCTACATGTGTTTGTTAGTGTTTCTGCATGTGTTTGTTAGTGTTTCTGCATGTGTTTGTTTGTGTTTCTACATGTGTTTGTTTGTGTTTCTACATGTCTTTGTTTGTGTTTCTACATGTTTGTTTGTGTTTCTACATGTGTTTGTTTGTGTTTCTACATGTGTTTGTTTGTGTTTCTACATGTGTTTGTTTGTGTTTCTACATGTGTTTGTTAGTGTTTCTACATGTGTTTGTTTGTGTTTCTACATGTGTTTGTTTGTGTTTCTACATGTGTTTGTTTGTGTTTCTACATGTGTTTGTTTGTGTTTCTACATGTGTTTGTTTGTGTTTCTACATGTGTTTGTTTGTGTTTCTTCATGTGTTTGTTT
The DNA here is from genome assembly GCA_916048095.2 of Sacculina carcini. Taxonomy (NCBI): domain Eukaryota; kingdom Metazoa; phylum Arthropoda; class Thecostraca; family Sacculinidae; genus Sacculina; species Sacculina carcini. The sequence continues at coordinate 6,701,037 of OU696584.1, forward strand.
ATGTTTCTACATGTTTTTGTTTATGTTTCTTCATGTGTTTGTTTGTGTTTCTACATGTGTTTGTTTGTGTTTCTACATGTGTTTGTTTGTGTTTCTGTATGTGTTTGTTTGTGTTTCTACATGTGTTTGTTTGTGTTTCTACATGTGTTTTTTTGTGTTTCTACATGTGTTTTTTGTGTTTCTGCATGTGTTTGTTAGTGTTTCTGCATGTGTTTGTTTGTGTTTCTACATGTGTTTGTTTGTGTTTCTACATGTCTTTGTTTGTGTTTCTACATGTCTTTGTTTGTGTTTCTACATGTTTGTTTGTGTTTCTACATGTGTTTGTTTGTGTTTCTACATGTCTTTGTTTGTGTTTCTACATGTCTTTGTTTGTGTTTCTACATGTTTGTTTGTGTTTCTACATGTGTTTGTGTTTCTACATGTGTTTGTTTGTGTTTCTACATGTGTTTGTTTGTGTTTCTACATGTGTTTGTTTGTGTTTCTACATGTGTTTGTTTGTGTTTCTACATGTGTTTGTTTGTGTTTCTACATGTGTTTGTTTGTGTTTCTACATGTGTTTGTTTGTGTTTCTACATGTGTTTGTTTGTGTGTCTTCATGTGTTTGTTTGTGTGTCTTCATGTGTTTGTTTGTGTTTCTACATGTGTTTGTTTGTGTTTCTACATGTGTTTGTGTTTCTACACGTGTTTGTTTGTGTTTCTACATGTGTTTGTTTGTGTTTCTACACGTGTTTGTTTGTGTTTCTACATGTGTTTGTTTGTGATTCTACATATGTTTGTTTGTGTTTCTTCATGTGTTTGTTTGTGTTTCTACATGTGTTTGTTTGTGTTTCTACATGTGTTTGTTTGTGTTTCTACATGTGTTTGTGTTTCTACACGTGTTTGTTTGTGTTTCTACATGTGTTTGTTTGTGTTTCTACACGTGTTTGTTTGTGTTTCTACATGTGTTTGTTTGTGATTCTACATATGTTTGTTTGTGTTTCTTCATGTGTTTGTTTGTGTTTCTACATGTGTTTGTTTGGGTTTCTACATGTGTTTGTTTGTGTTTCTACACGTGTTTGTTTGTGTTTCTACACGTGTTTGTTTGTGTTTCTACACGTGTTTGTTTGTGTTTATACATGTGTTTGTGTTTCTTCATGTGTTTGTGTTTCTACATGTGTTTGTTTGTGTTTCTACATGTGTTTGTTTGTGTTTCTAAATGTGTTTGTTTGTGTTTCTACATGTGTTTGTTTGTGTTTCTGCATGTGTTTGTTTGTGTTTCTACATGTGTTTGTTGCTTGTGTGTCAATGTGTGTATTTGTTGCTTGTGTGTGTGTGTGTGCTGATGTGTGTGTTGGTGTGTATGTACGTATATGTTTTCTATGTTTGTATACTTGTGTGTGTGTATTTCAGTGTACGCATTTGCATGTGTATCAGTGTATGTCGCTATGTGTGTGTGTGTGTGTGTGTGTGCCGGTATAATTGAGTATATATGTCCGTGTGTGTGTGTGTGTATGCGTGTATGTGTGTGTTGATATGACAGTGCACTATGAGACCCTGCAAGATCAGCTAGTACAGGTGCGAGATGCCCGGGCTGCGCTCACTGCCCTGCGCGACGAACATGCCGAACAAGATCGACTAAGAGCCGCCGCCGAACAACAAAGAAGACAGCAACAGATGATGTACAAGCTGGAAATGATGCGCCACAAGAAACAGGAGTACTTGCAGGTGTGCAACTCGACTGTGCAATGAGCCAGCAATAAGTGTTGTGTCTTGTGTGTAGGAGTTATTGGACCAGTGGTTCTCAAACTTATTTGCAGTTACTCAACCCCACACAAGTTTCATACATGCACATTCATCGAACCCTTCGTGTTTGAATGTTTTATAAGAAAAATCCCAAATCACGTACGAGCAAGACAGTCACACAAGTAGGCTACTACTGAGTGGACCGAGTTGCTTGCAGTACAGATATCAAGGTCAAGCGATGTGGCGTGATTAGCTGTAGCCAATGATGACCAAGCAGAGCTGGACGTCACGAATCATACGCGAGTGGGTGAACCAAACCGCCGACACCCTAGAAGCTGACTCACCAAACACCTGGGGTTCAATCGAACTCCAGGTTAACCTTTATCCTCCCAATGTTCCCATATGGGAACATTTGCAGTACGATGTTTGACAACCATTTAATGTTATTTTTTACCAATAAATTCCCAATATTTGTATATGTTTCGAGAGAAGAGAAAACGTGCAACTAGCAAATAACAAAATTATAAATATGCAATGAATAATTTATGAATATACAATGTGTTGCCACAACATTCCCAACAAAATTTCATGTTTTTACCTCAAGCCTTTCTATGTGTGGGATGATAAAGGTTAAGAATCACTGTATTAGACGTGTCAGCGTGCAGCTTTTCATTTGTCCTCTGTTTGCTATTGTCAGAACATATGCATCTACACACGCACACACAACAACACAAACACGCACATACAGACAGAGCCAGAAGTGAAGTGGCTCTCACTAAATCCCTATCTTCAAGTTGATCCGTTTACGTCTGTTGTGCGTGTGCGTGTGTGTATTTTGTATGTGTTGTATTTGTGTGTGTGTGTGTGTGTGTGTGTGTGTTCGGGTCGGAGCGCTGTACAGACTCTTGAGTATAAAGCGCATTATAAATGTCTTGTGTTTATGTGTGTGTTGGCAGTATCAGAGACAGATGGCCATGCAGCGCATGCAGGAGCAGGAACAAGAGATGGCCCGCCGTCACAACAAACAACAACAACAACAACAGTACGTGTGGTCGCCACAACAACAACAACAACAACAGCCGCCTCACAACACTGTCAATTACCAGCCAATGTGGCAACCGCCGCCGATGCCAGCGCCTCCTGGCGGTGGTGAGTGGAAACATTGACTCGACTAGCACGTAAAACACACGTCAATGACAGTGACGGCCAATGAAAGGAATCCAGCGAAAAACACTTTGTGGACTCCGTGGTGCAGTTGTTAGCACACCCGCCTCACAAGCGGGAGGTCCGTGGTTCGAAACCCGGCGGAGCAGAATTTCATTGGGCGAATTCTATAATCCAACAGACCCTGTCCACCCAGCAGTAAATGATGGTACCAGATATCAGTCATGTGTTGTGTCATGCATTCTGGGGAGGTGGTCCTCTCTAATACGTCTTCCGTTCTTGTGGCGTCATAGCGTGAAGAGGGTCGGTTCTGCGGTGACAGCGAGCTGCACGGGACACACCTGTGTGTGTTCATAAGCTTCGGCTTCTTCCCGTGTAGCAGCTGCCACTTAGGCATTTAACCTCAACAGATATGAGAAAAGTGTAAAAATGCATCACAGAATGCTGCGTGACACATCGCTTATTCACTTCCAGTCACAGTCCAGGACAGACAGCGCTTCAACTGAACACACAGCTTGTATAGCTCCAAGCCAGTGGCGATACCGGGATTCTCCGTCGGGGGGCTAAGTAAAAAGATACGGGGGACTTGGCGAAACATGAACAACCACACTAGAAATGTTCATGTTCAGGATTTTTGGTGAGTGGGGTTCAGATTTGGCGTGTGTGTGTGTGTGTAGTGATGGTGGCGCCTGGCAGCGCGGCCAGTGGTGGCCACATGTCGACACCGTACAATATGACAGGCATGGCGGCGTCTCTACCTCCGGGCGTTGAATATGCCGGTGAGAACAGATATCACGTATCTCTTTCTATCTCTCCCTCTCTCTCTACTCTCACACATACACAAGTACAAATACACAGTACAGTACAGTATTACATTTATATGGCGCTTTACACCAAAGGTCTCTAAAGCGCACGCACACACATACACAGAGACAAACACAACACACAGACATACACACACACAGACATACACACACACAGACGAACAAAGACACACACACATATATAGACACGCGGACATTAAAACATCACAAGGCAACGTACACATATACACACACATAGACACGTAGACTTACATAAGCATAGACACTCACATACGTATAGATACTCTAAAACCAAGACGGGAAAGAGCAAATACAATAAGGCTAAATACGGTATTTTTCTGAGATGGCGACAGAATTATTGTGGCCTGATGAAGAGTAAGGAGTACTGTAGTATTTTCTACAGTGTCGTTTAAACGAATCAAGCGATCGAATGGAACGAAGGGAAGACGGGAGCTTGTTATATATATACGAGGGCCCTGAATAGAAAAACAACGATCATAGTGAGAATGGCGAGAAGGAAATTGAGGCTCAAACAAACACACATACACTTTGATGTTCGTGTATGTTCATGGCCATACACGTTTTGTTTGCACATGTGTGTATGTGTGTGTGTGAACAGTACCGCCGGGGGCCATGTACCCCCCGCAAATGCCGGCTGCAGTCGCGACCGTGCTGCCCCCTGGCGACCAAATGGTGCCAATTCAGCAGCAATTAGCGGCTCCACAACCACCGCCACACACTGTTACCCCCACAACCAGCGCCGAGGGGGGCGCCGCCGCCGCGGGGGCAGTTGAAACGGCAGCGCTCATCTCGTTCGACTGACCGGCCTCTTATATGCCTGCCTGTCTGCCTGGGTTTACTGCGAATGTATTGTTTGGGGGCGGGCGGTTTTATCAATGCGTGTAGAAGAAACGGCGATCATTATTTTCTTTTAGTCACGCACAACTGTGTGTGCTTATATATAGGGTTTCTTTCTGGATATATTCAAATATAGATTATAATATATGCGCTAATGTTTACCGCTTGCGAAAATTAACCGAAAATTGGCTGCTCAAGCTTTCCGCAAACAATACACATGCATATGTATAATGTATAATACATTATACAGATTGTGAACAATATTTCTGTTAATAAACAAACATTAGCAACAACAACAAACAACATTTGTGTTTTTCCCACCAAAAAAATTAAGACTATTGTTTCAGCATAAAACAATGTATGTTGTTAGTATAAGCAGCGGCGGCGCAAGGAGTTTACAGCGGGGAGTTAAGGTAAAAGGATGTGGGGCTTGGCGAAACACAAATAACCAAATTTTCTTGCTCGGGTTTTTTGACACATTTTAGAGGGAGGGATATTTCAGTCCCTCCTGGAACACGTCTTTGAGATGTGTTGGTCATTCCAGCTGTAGTAGTTCTGTCACTTGCCGCATGGTGTCGCTGGGATCGGTGACCGTGTGGCCAATGGTGCGCTCGTGCACGAATATCGCGTGATCGTTGCCACCGGCCGCCGTACGATCGCCGAAAAAATGAATCTCTAACATATACACACACACATGCAGACAGACAGATATACACACACAAACACACATACACACACGCGCATGCAGACAGACATACACACACACACATGTAGACAGAAAATCAAACATACAACTCAAAAACCAATGAATATAGTGTCAAAATATCTCCCAATATGTGTGTGTGTGTGCTCGTATGTGGTAGTGTGTGTTCATATGTGTGTGTGTGTGTGTGTGCGTGTGTGTGTGTGTGTGTGTGTGTGTGTGTGTGTATGCCAGTGTGTGTGTGTGTGTGTGTGTGTGCCAGTGTGTGTGTGTGTGTGTCAGTGTGTGTGTGTGACAGTGTGTGTGTGCCAGTGTGTGTGTGTATGCGTCAGTGTGTGTGTGTGTGTGTGTGTGTGCATGTATGTGTGTTCATGTGCGCCAGTGTGTGTGTGTGTGTCAAACTATATAATGCATGTATAATAGCGTAAAATAGCGCCAATATATTGATACCAAACAAAAAACACATTTGAAAGTTGCAAAATGTGAATACGACGCCGGTTCAAACCGTTTTAAATCCTAATCAGGCAAACATTCTATAACCCATAGAAACGACATGAATATTACTGTTGGCCGCTTTACCGTCATAGTGTTGGAGAAATTTGAGCGCGTAAGTCTTGTCCCAACCTGTCGGAAATACGTCTATGCTAATCTGACCGCCTGTAATGCAAACACACACAAACACATACAAATACACACACACACACACAAACCCACAAATACACACACACACACACTGGTAGGAGGCTGAGGGGGACTCAGAAAAAGATGCTGAGCTTGGCTAAACATGAACAACTACACTCGAAATGTTCAAGGCCAGAACTGTTTTTTTTTGGAAGGGAAGCTTGGTACATTTTTTGGGGCGAATTCAGCCCCTCCAACCGCTCCCCCATTGGCGCTGCCCCTGATGTGTGTGTATTTGTGTGTGTGTGTGTGTGTGTGTGTGTGTGTATTTGTGTGTGTGTGTGTGTTTGTGTGTGTATTTGTGTGTGTAGTTGTGTATGTGTGTGTGTGTGTATTTGTGTGTGTGCGTGTATTTGTGTATGTGTATGTGTGTATATTTGCGTGTGTGTGTTTGTGTATATTTGTGTGTGTATATATTTGTGTGTGTATGTGTATATTTGTGTGTGAGTATATTTGTGTGTTTGCGTGTATTTGTGTGTGTGTGTGTGTGTGTGTGTGTGTGTGTGTGTGTATGTGTGATGGTGGAGATATTACCGATACACACGCTGAGATTAGCGTCGGCGAATTCTTGTTGCAGAGCTTGCACCAGTGGCTGTCTGACAGGCACTCTGCTCTCATACTCTACAAACTGCTCGCGCTCTTTCTGCGAACAACTGCGACCAATAGGACTGACGTTAATCATTCCTGCACATACACACACACACACACAGGCATACAAACATACACGGCTAGGAGTGAAAACAAACGGAATACTATAGTCATTTTTCTGATGGTAATCATTGAAAACTGATTAAAAAAGAAAACAAAACTAAATGACAAAAATATACAAAAAATAAATAAATTGATAATTAAAAATGAAATCCATGAAAACAAAAATATATATATTTAAACCCAACAAATACAGACACAAAAACAGCCAAATATCAATATATAAAGACTAAAAAATGCATACAATACACAACATGGGCAAATAATGGAGAATCAGTGAGTGTGGCGCCATCTACCGTTGCGAAACTCAATGAAGTTGCCTCGTTTGACCGGCAGCTGAATGTTGGCTAGACGAGCCAGACAAAAGTTCAACAGTCGCTGCATCAAAGACTCGCCGAGATGCTGCACCATGCTGGCTCGACCCATCTCCCGCCCATCTGACATACCACATGTGCCATTGTGTCAGTGTCAGTTTCAGTGTGCCAGTTTCAGTGTGTCAGTTTCAGTATGTCCGTGTGTGCCAATGTCAGCTTCAGTGTGTCAGTGCCAGTGTGTTAGTATCAGTTTCAGTGTGTCAGTGTCAGTTTCAGTGTGTCATTGAGTCAATGTGTCAGTTTCAATGGGTCATTGTGTCAGTGTCAGTATGTCCGTGTGTGCCAATGTCAGCTTCAGTGTGTCAGTGTCAGTTTCAGTGTGTCAGTTTCAGTTTCAGTGTGTCAGTGTCAGTTTCAGTGTGTCAGTGTATCAGTTTCAGTGTGGCAGTGTCAGTTTCAGTGTGTCAGTTTTAGTGTGTGAGTGTCAGTTTCATTGTGTCATTGTGTCAGTTTCAGTGTGTCAGTATCAGTATCAGTATGTCAGTTTCAGTGTGTCAGTATCAGTATCAGTGTCAGTATCAGTTTCAGTGTCAGTGTCACTTTCAGTGTGTCAGTATCAGTTTCAGTGTGTCAGTATCAGTTTCAGTGTGTCAGTGTCAGTTTCAGTGTGTCAGTATCAGTATCAGTATGTCAGTTTCAGTGTGTCAGTATCAGTATCAGTGTCAGTGTCACTTTCAGTGTGTCAGTATCAGTTTCAGTGTGTCAGTATCAGTTTCAGTGTGTCAGTATCAGTTTCAGTGTGTCAGTATCAGTTTCAGTGTGTCATTGAGTCAATGTGTCAGTTTCAGTGTGTCAGTGTCAGTTTCAGTGTGTCATTGAGTCAATGTGTCAGTTTCAGTTTCAGTGTGTCATTATCAGTGTGTCACTTTCAGTGTGTCAGTATCAGTTTCAGTGTGTCAGTATCAGTGTGTCAGTGTCAGTTTCAGTGTCATTATGTGTCAGTGTCAGTGTCAGTATGTCCGTGTGTGCCAATGTCAGCTTCAGTGTGACAGTGTCAGTTTCAGTGTGTCAGTGTCAGTTTCAGTATGTCAGTGTCAGTTTCAGTGTGTCAGTGTCAGTTTCAGTATGTCAGTGTCAGTTTCAGTATGTCAGTGTCAGTTTCAGTGTGTCAGTTTTAGTGTGTGAGTGTCAGTTTCATTGTGTCAGTGTCAGTTTCAGTGCGTCAGTATCAGTTTCAGTGCGTCAGTATCAGTTTCAGTGTGTCAGTATCAGTTTCAGTGTGTCAGTATCAGTTTCAGTATGTCAGTATCAGTATCAGTTTCAGTGTGTCAGCGTCAGTTTCAGTGTGTCAGTGTCAGTGTCACTTTCAGTGTGTCAGTGTCAGTGTCACTTTCAGTGTGTCAGTATCAGTTTCAGTGTGTCAGTGTCAGTTTCAGTATGTCAGTGTCAGTTTCAGTGTGTCAGTTTTAGTGTGTGAGTGTCAGTTTCATTGTGTCAGTGTCAGTTTCAGTGTGTCAGTATCAGTTTCAGTGTGTCAGTATCAGTTTCAGTGTGTCAGTATCAGTTTCAGTGTGTCATTGAGTCAATGTGTCAGTTTCAGTGTGTCAGTGTCAGTTTCAGTGTGTCATTGAGTCAATGTGTCAGTTTCAGTTTCAGTGTGTCATTATCAGTGTGTCACTTTCAGTGTGTCAGTATCAGTTTCAGTGTGTCAGTATCAGTTTCAGTGTGTCAGTATCAGTTTCAGTGTGTCAGTATCAGTTTCAGTGTATCAGTGTCAGTTTCAGTGTGTTAGTATCAGTTTCAGTTTCAGTGTGTCGGTGTCAGTTTCAGTATGTCAGTGTGTCAGTTTCAGTGTGTCATTGAGTCAATGTGTCAGTATCAATGTGTCATTGTGTCAGTGGTAGTCGGAGTCAGTGTGTTGGTGTGTCAGTGATAGTCAGTGTGTTAGTATGTCAGTATTCAGCTCAGTTCAGCTTGTGGTCAGGGTAATATCGCCTTCACATCGACTCTCGCTGGCTCAGTTTCAATGTCTGTTTGTAATTTATCTTCTTCATTATTTTCGGCATATTTATTCTTTAAATATTTCTACTTCTCGTCTTCGGTTTATACACAGAGAGGTCTGGTCTGTGTCTTGCCATGATCAATATATATGAAATTACATGTGTGCATGTGAGTGTGTGTACGTGTATGTGTATGTGTGACACACTCGCCTTGCATAGCTACCAGTCCATTTTCGGCAAAGACATACTTGAACAGATCCATTACCCCACCACCCCCATCACCCCCGCCCAGTTGCTCGCTAATCTTGCTCATATCCGAGCCACCCACAATGGCCAGGTGCAAGCTGTCGTTGCCATGACAACCAGCGTTGCTATGCAACCGCTGCAGAAAGTCCACCATATCTGAGCCAATAACCTATGCAAAAATACACATAAAAAGTGTATGGTCTATTCTATATATATATATATATATATATAGAAATAGTTCTATAAAAATAGCAGCATAGAATTTGGAATATTATTTTGATAGTACAGCAAATATATTTATTGTAGAGATATATCACACATAGCAGTATTATAAACTAGAAATATAAAACAAAATAAAAACGAACAAAGAAAATAGAAATTCTGTCACAAAAGTATATAAGCAAAAATACATGTAATAAGTATAAATACAGTAAATACAAATATGCAAAAAAGTAGAAATTAGTACGAAAGTGGATTATTAACACGTGGAGTACTGAAAAATATAACGACACTCATGGTTCTGTTGAGTTTTTCGCCGACCAGAAAAAGCAATATTATAGCATCAAATTACACACACATACACACGCATGAAACACACCCACAACCACGCATACAAACACACAGACCAAATCGATCGCACGCTAACCGCCACACACACACACACGCACATATAATCGATTCCCAGGCGATGTACAGGTGAGCTAGCCCCAACACACGCCCACAATTATTCCAGTGCAAGTGCTGGTACCGCACGGACCCTCCAACACTGTGTCACGTGAAACACGCAAATAACGAACAAAAGATAGAGAAAGTGTGTGTGTGTCCGGTATTATGTGAGTGTGTTTGAGAATGCGTTTTGGTTGTAATCAAAGGTAAGCTGCCGATGAATCTGCGCTTCGGAAGGTACAAACAGTGAATCTGTGTGTGTATGTGTGTGTGTTTGTTTGATAATCCTGTGCTAACACACTCATACGGAGACCTAGTTCAGTGTCTGGCAGACCAATTGGACATGATGAAGACCGATATCAGTCCTTCATCACAGCAGCCCATGCAATACCATCAGTCCCAGGTATCTACGGCGCTCTCCGACGTGTCTCCACAGATGGACCGCTACCAGGAGCCGCTGGCGAGACTGAAACAGTTGCTGGAGGCACATCGACGTCTGGACGCCAGCAAGCCGGTCGCCTCGACTTCCATCGATCCCTCACAACAACCTACTCCCGGAGACCGACGACACAGCCAGGCGAAACGAGCCAGACAACTGCGTCATGTGCGTATAATCACGCCGGGGTCTTCTCAAGTCTGGTCGCATCCCTCACTACCGACAGATGCCGAGAGTAATTCGCAAAAACAACACAACAAGCATCAGCAAGTGGACATGCAGGAGCTGGTGCCCGTGCGCGATGTGCCGCCACATTCAGCTCGTCGTCAAACCACCGTGCCTCTACCGTCATCACTGGCACACACGCAAGCATTGAAGTACGCGTCTCGTAAACACGCGCATCACCAGCGCGGCAACACACACACACGCCAACAACAAGAGGTGAGTGTGTCTCTGGCCTAGTGGTTCTCAACCTGGGTTCGATCGAGCCCCAGTAGTAGCGGATCCAGAGCGCAAACTTGGGGAGTGACTGAATTATGTATGAGTGACTAGGTAGCGTGTGAAGGTGATGACTTGGGACATTTCAATTATATATACACATAATGTGTGATTGCACACATAATAATGTGCCAATATGCTTGGCGGTAATGCACATATCAACAAATTCCACAGAAATATATATTTCTTGACCTCTTAGTGAACCTCTTGGCTATGAGGAGTTGACGGAAATATTTTGGGGGACGCTTAAGTCCACCCCTGGATCCGCCGGTGAGCCCCAGGGGTTCAGCAGTTTGGTTCACCCACTCGCGTATGATTCGTAACATCTAGCTCTGCTTGTTCATCATTTGCTGCAGCTAATCACGCCACATCGCTTGGCCTTGATATCTGTAGTCCACTCAGTAGTAGCCTACTTGTGTGGCTGTCTTGATAGTACGTGATTTGTGATTTTTCTTAATGAATACTTCAAACACGAAGGGCTCGATGAAAGTGCATGTATGAAACTTGTGGTTGAGTACCTCCAATAAGGTTGAAGACCACTGTCCTAGCCATATCGTGTTGCTTCAAGCTCCACGGTACCACAGATACTCATGTTTGTTATGTACAAGAACGTTGAGTTATTCGTAGACACGACGACCAATGAGAGAACCAAAGCGAGACCAGCTCGAAGGTAACAAGACTCAGAAACCAGACACAATATCAGATACAAGAGAAATTTACCAGCCCATTGACACTGGCTATGATCTGTTCTTCCGTGAATGTGTCTTTAAGTTCTCACCGAGTTAGTTCCGCAGAAATGAGTCAGTAAGACTCGTGGCTCCTGCCTTCCAAAAGGTCAAACTTCTTTTTTGAACATGTGTTGTGGTTTGGTTGACGATTTTATATGATAACGTATTTCAATCATCTATCGCCCTCTTTGGGAAGCTGTTTGGAGACCTAAACTATGACATCTGTTTGACCTTGAGTGTCGAGGTAATTCTGTATTGAGTGTGTGTGTGTATGCGTGTGTGTGCCGGGCAGTACATGTTGAAGCAGGAACTAGCGCTACACCAGCTTCGTCTCGAGAACCGCACCCTGCGCAACAGTTGTCGCCAACTGCAGCTCTCACTACAGCAAGTGCTGGAAGACAACAACTCTCTCAGTAGAACATTCTGGTGAGTCGCTCAACACACTAGCACTCCCGGCTCACACACATTTATCTCCGGATAATCAAGATATCTGGTGTTGCACACTTTGTGGACTCCGTGGTGTAGTGGTTAGCACACCCGCCTCACAAGCGGGAGGTCCGTGGTTCGAAACCCGGCGGAGCAGAATTTCATTGGGCGAAATCTATAATCTAACAGTCCCTGTCCACCCAGCAGTAAATGATGGTACCAGATATCAGTCATGTGTTGTGTCATGCATTCTGGGGAGGTGGTCCTCTCTAATACGTCTTACGTCCTTGTGGCGCCATAGCGTGGAGAGTGTTGGTTCTGCGGTGACAGCGAGCTGCGCGGGACACACCTGTGTGTGTTCATAAGCTTCGACTTCTTCCCGTGTAGCAGCTGTTACTTAGGCATTTCACCTTTTTAACCTTTTAACTACAATTTACCGTAAATCTCTATTTGAGCGGCATGTCGTTCTATTTTTCAAACCCTCCCGCGTAGTGCCGTTCAATTAGAAGTGTCGTTCAATTAGAGGTGTTACAGTATATCTCCGTATACAAGCTGGCGATAGAGCAAGTCTAGTAGTGGTAACATCACGCGAGACTTTGTTATAAAGCAACTGGAGCCAGACTCGAACCAAACTAGCCAGATAAGTCGGGAAACAAGGATCAAAACGATAATATTAGCCTCTTGCAGAACGTCAATTCTCTATTGAACGCCGACGACAAGCGAGTTAACATAAGAAACAAACGAAAATACCCACAAACACAAGCACACACACACACCTTTTCTTTAAGACATTCACAGTTAGGACATCCATCTTACAAGCGTCAAATGATATCAAACCAAAGAGCACTACACAACAGCAACAGAGAATGTTTATCTCCGTGCAGCCGCACCTCACGCATAACAATCGCAACAACTGAATCAGGCAGTCAAACAGAACATTTCATGCTAGACTCCACACATGACAGCAAGAAAGATATGGAAAGATATGGAAAGATGTGTTGAACTTTGTCTGCAGTGAGCAAGTGAGTGAGCTGTGTCCAGACCGCCTCAGGCAAGAATTGCTGACTGCGTGCGACAAACAACATACGGCCGATGTCGAGAGTAACAACAACAACAACAACAACAAAAACAACAAGGGAACAACAGAATCGCTGCAACAAGAGATTGCCGTGTTGCAAGAGGAAAATGACGCCCTCAACAAATCACTGGCCAAACATCAGGTGGAAAAATCGCTTGATTCATCAGAAAAAAATGGCCCGCACACAAACACCGAATAATATATGAAATACTTTGATATGTGAAGTGCTGACATCTATATCGGCTGCGGTCGATGAAATTCACAGTTAAACCCGGTGCTACAAGTGCTCATGTGTGTAATATCGTATTAATACTGGCATCATGTTTGAAAATCACACACCTGCTCACAAGCACCCAGTTTTTCCTCTGGATAAGATTCCTCTGATATCAAAATAAATAATAACTCTAATTAATAATATCTTTATAATTAGTCAACACCAACCAAACCAAGTTATTTGGCTGTTCAAACCCTCAACATACACTCAAAATACACACACACACACATGCATGTACAGGAGATGTTGGCAGAGTGTGAGAGCAGAGAGAGTGAGAGTCGCCGGCAGCTGGCCGACACTGTGAACATCAGTGACACGTGTCAACACCACGTGTCACAACTGCGTGCCACGTGTCATCAGCTGACACAGTGAGTAGCACACTAACACTAACACTGACACAGTGATACACTGATACACACTGACACCGGCACACACTAACACTGACACACATTAACACTGACACAGTGAGTGACACATTAACACTGACACTGATACACTGACACGTTGAGTGACACACTAACACTGACACTGATACACTGACACGTTGAGTCACACTAGCACTGACACTGATACACTGACACGTTGAGTGACACACTAACACTGACACACATTAACACTGACACTGACACAGTGAGTGACACACTAACACTGACACAGTGAGTGACACACTAACACTGACACTGACACACATTAACACTGACACTGACACACATTAACACTGACACTGACACAGTGAGTGACACACTAACACTGACACAGTGAGTGACACACTAACACTGACACTGACACACATTAACACTGACACTGACACACATTAACACTGACACTGACACAGTGAGTGACACACTAACACTGACACAGTGAGTGACACACTAACACTGACACACATTAACACTGACACGGACACTGACATATACTGACACTGACACGGTGAGTGACACACTAACACTGACACACACTGACACTGACACTGACATACACTGAAATACAAACACACACTGGCACACGCACACACGCACACACACACTGACACTAACATGCACACACTGACACACTAACACACACTGACACAATAACACAAATACAGACACTGACACACACACGTACACATTGTGTACGCTCTATGACAAGGCTTTTTAGCCGGTGATGAGAACCTGGTTCACAAGGGGTGCAAGCCTGGTTCCTGTGAAAAAATTAGGAAAATATAAATTTTCACCTATGATTTATATATTTCCTGGAGAAACACTACATTCATGAAGCAGCTCTATGCAATATGAATAAATATTGAATGAAATTTTGTGTTATTTGTGTTACGTGGTTTGTATTTATATAGTTTTCATATAGTTATCAAGAAACCAGATGGGGTGTATGAGAACTGACTGCTAATTGGAAAAAAGGTTGAGAACCACTGCTCGATGGGCTGGCGGTTGAAATCATAAATGACGTTTTGACTTCATATTCTCAGCTAGTGTCTAGAATGATTGCCACAAAAGAATAAGAAAGGGAAATGATGAAATGACAAAAAGGATGCAAGAAATAAGATCGAAATACCATCTAATCGAAAAATTCGAGCTGGAAATAATTTCCAAAACTATTTTTATACACTGATGCCGCTGATGCGCCGCCAATGCAAATATTCAACCATTTTCTGGCGAAATTTAACAGAGAACTGAACGAACAAGAGGACAGAGCCGATCAAATGATAGTCGAACACGAGCGCCACCTGGCGGCGGAACGAGAAACCATCAGCGAGGCGATGAAAGCAGAAATGTCGCAGATCAGCGACAAAATGCAGCGATTAACTCGCGAAAATGCACAGGTGTGAGAGCGCCAAATGAGCAGAACAAAAACAACCACTCAAGAAGTATTAAAATTAAATAATTTTGATCTGAATTAATACCAGACTTATAGAAGGAAGTAAATATTCGCACAAACCAAAGTAATACATAATATTCTAGCAAATAATTGATAAACACTGAAATAATATTACTAGCAAACATATACATACTCAAATACTGCATTATCCGCCTAGTAAATGTCATTTTTTCTCACCAATATTCCTAGCCATTCCTAGCTTTTGCTGTATCTCACAATCATTTTATTATTCAATCGAAATATTGATATAAAATAAATGCAAACTATTTAAACAATTAAAAACATGAAATCGGCAGCACAATTGTGCGTGCATGTGTGTGTTTGTATGTTTGTGTGTTGGCATACAGTTGAGCAGTGACAACGCGGCTCACAACAACACTATACAACAACTACAATCAACACTGACACAACAACAACACGACCTCAACACGCTCGCAACAACATCGCAACAACAACGCGAACAAGCCCGCGACAAAAACAACACCGAAATAGCACAGGTGTCGTCCAAACAACAACAACAACAACAACAACAACAACAACACGGCCAGCACTTAATCACCCAAATGTATTTCCATTGCAGTATGATTAAAAATTAAAATTTAAAAATCAAAATGGCCATGAAAAGTTGGTGCCGTAAATTCAAGACGATAATGTATCGTGTTTATTACACCATAATTGAAAACTTATTGAATTTACTACATTAGAATTATATCAAGCATTACAATTATAAACTTGATAAATTTATTACACAACAAACACAATTATGAATCACATTATAGCACAAAGTATCATTTAAGGCATCGATTCCACACAAACACACACAAACAACACAATACTATTTACAAGTCAATTAGGTGACAACAATTTAAGTAAATTAAATTAAAAGTAAAAGTAAAATGGAATTCCACTTAAGCCAAATTGATTTTGACATTCTACCAAATTCACTTGTAAATGGTGTAGACAAAGCAACGCCTTTAGCTCAGACTAGTAAACTCATTTGAGCTATAAACGCCTAAATTGCTCACCTGAAGCATGATAAAAATATTCATTAAATAAGATAAAATTAATTACCGAAATTATTTTCTCTGGTATAAATGTTCCAACAAGTACGCATATTCCATAAACACGTCTTTTTGTTCAAAACCAGTATTTGGTTGCCTATCAGTCTTTTAATGTGTCTGTATATGTGTGTGTGTGTGGGTGTGTGTTTCAATGTGTCTGTATGTACGTGTGTGTGTGTGTATGTTTGTGTTATCTGAAGGTGTATGCTTGTATTTATGTTTGTTTGTTCGTCAATGTGTGTGTGTGTGTGTTTGTACGTTTGTCAATGTGTGTGTATGTTTGTATGTTTGTCAATGTGCCTGCGTGTGTGTGTGTGTGTGTGGCTGACAGCTGGAATTACGGCTGGAAGCTGGCCGCACAGCTATGGACAGCTGCCAACAACAGCTGACTGAACAAGCTGAACGCCATGCTCAGCTGATGAGCTCGCTACAAGCTCAGCTCAACTCGGCTGAAACTCAGCTGAATGCCAGCCAGTCGCAGCGAGTACAGCTTCAGCGACAGGCAGGCACACACACACGCATACAGAGTCGTAGCACCCCCCCCCCCCCCCCCCCGCGGCCGAAGAGGGCGATTGTTGAGGGACCTCGTTGCCTCACGCATGATATTGAAATTTATCATAGATTAGCGCATAAAAGTACTGTAAGTCGCCAGGAAACCGAGGAAGTGCTTGTAACTGCATTTTCCCAAAGACTAAACTCTATTAGAATGATGCTTCATTTATAATGGGTCCCTCAGTATTGCCCCCAAGGAGCAGAGGAAGGGGGGTTTAAGAGCTCACGTCGGTTCAACATACACACACGCACACACACGCGGCTTAAGAAAGCTTAAGAAAGCACAAGGCTTAAGAAAAATGCTAGAAATAGCAGTAAGAAGAGTGATGATTGCCAAGAAAACTTTGACTAAATATGTTAATATTATTATTATTACAAGAATCAATTGACAAGGTGAAATGGGAAGATTGTGAACGCTAACAATCTACCACAATAAACACACACACACACACACACACACACACACACACACACACACACACACACAGGTGAGTCAGCTGAAGCAGAAATCAGACCAGCTGAGTTTTCAGCGACAACAGCTGATTGGCGCGGCTGAGCAGCGCGAGCAGCAGCTGCTCGACGTGATTGCAGCTATTGAAACAACTGAGCAAGAAAGCCGCACTCAGCTACACAACGTCATCAAACAACAGGTGCCAAACCAGTCAGCCAATCACACAATCATTAACTCATTCAAACAATCAGACAATGTAGCAATACATTAATCAATCGCCCAATCAATCAACCAATCATGCAATCAATCAATCATGCCATCAATCAGCCAATCATGCCATTAATCAACCAATAATGTCATTAATCAACCAATCATGTCATCAATCAATTAATAATGTCATCAATCAATTAATCAACACATCAATCAACCAATCATGCCATTAATCAACCAATCATCCGATTAATCAACCAATCTACAATCAATCAAGTGTTGAGCCCATACACCAATAATAAAATGAATATACACAACAGGCATGCAATGAAACGGTTGCACAATGCGCCAATGAAGCAGTCAGTTTGGCAAGAGTAATGAGTCGTGCCTCATTTGTGATGTTGTTCCAATTAGCCAGAATGTTGTCCCCATTATAGGCCATGGTGTGGGCTGAATTTGACCGGCACAAAAGAGCTCAATAGCATCAATTATAAACTAACACCGTTATTAGCACAGTAATCATTCGTCGTGTATCAACTGATATTATGCTACCGATATGATTTCAAAGTAACCTCGTGGGTGTATGTATGTATGCGTAGGTATATATGTGGGCATGTATGTGTGTGTTTGTGTATCCGTGTGTGTATGTGTATGTGTGTGTTTGTGTATCGGTGTGTGTATGTGTATGTGTATGTGTGTGTGTGTGTGTTTGCAGAGTGAGTTGCTACACAGTACACAATTGGAATGTGTGCGTCTGTGTGAACAACTAGCGACCATCTGCTCGACCAATAATAACACAACAACTACCCGCGCACACACACACTAACATACACTAACATACACACATGCACTAGCATACACTAACACACACATACACACATGGATACACAAACACACACTAACACTAGCACACACTAACACACACACACACACACTAACATACACTAACATACACTAACACACACTAACACACACTAACACACACTAACACACACTAACACTAACATACACTAACACTAACATACACTAACACTGACATACACTAACACTAGTATACACTAACACTAACACACTAACATATACTAACACTAGCATACACTAACACACACACACACACACACACACATACACACACTAACATACACTAACACACACTAACACTAACATACACTAACACTGACATACACTAACACTAACATACACTAACACTGACATACACTAACACTAGTATACACTAACACTAACACACTAACATATACTAACACTAGCATACACTAACACACACACACACACACACACATACACACACTAGCATACACTAACACACACACACACACACTAAAATACACTAACACACACTAGCACAGACTGACAAACACACACACACTAGCACGCATACACACAATAGCACACACAATAGCACACATATTCTGCTGGATGCGAGCGAATAACATTGGAAGGCCGGTTGTGTTCAAACTGTATTTGTTTGTCATTCATATGCGAGCATGTTCGAATGTTTTTTATATCGCGTGCGTCACGTGGTGAATACATATAATAAACCGATGTCAGTTTCGCAGTCACAAATAATGTCAACGCACACATACATACACACACACACACACAATACGTAGACAACAAATTGGATCATGATAAAATTTCGAAATTAGCAAAATACAAATTTGCACACACTGACAGGTCTAAAATGAACAAACACTTTTTGAAATAAGCTACATTTAGAATAAACTCACACTTAAACCAAACTGCAATTGAGAAACTTCTTGTAGAGAAATAGCCTATTAAATAATTCATATTTAACACTAAACATCATCTCATAAGCCTGTGGGCTGTTGTGCGCGCACAGTCCCCCGTGGTGATAGAGTGCGAGTGTACGAAGGAAAATGAATAAGAGCGTCATATGATCACGTATGAATATTATACACTACACATATTAACATATTATAAATAGTATATTATACACTAAACATAATATTATATATTATGTTTTTAATGCATATGAAAAGCGTATGCTTATATGTGAATTTTCAATACAATTAAATTAAATTCAAATTCAATGTATACATGCACTCCTTTCAGTGTGTGTTTGTGTGCGTGTGTGATTCAAGTGTGAAAAAGGGTGTACGTAACCAGCTTTATGAGCGGTGGGCAGTGTGTGTGTGTGTGTGTGTGTGTGTGTGTGTGTGTGTGTGTGTGTGTGTGTGTATGTGTGTGTGTGTGTGTGTGACAGCGGTCAGCGGTGTGTAGAGGCGGTGTAATCGTGTTGGAAGTGAATGCAGAATATTTAGTGTGATCGGCGGAGATTAGCAGCCATTTAACTATTCATTATTTGGTTGACTTGTCTTTTAGGGTGTTTTATTAGTGACATCTGGTGGCAAAACATTGAACTACAAGCTGGCAACTTTTTCCGCCTATAATTTGGCGCATTTAGTCGATTTTAGCTCCGTTTGTCCGTTTTCGATTGCATTTTTCGTTGATGTGTCTCTTTTCAGTCTACGAGTGCTAAAACTCCGTTTCTGTGCATGCGTGTATGTTTTTTGTTTGTTGAGAGTTATTTGGTTTGTTATTTGCACGTTTTTTCTGTTTTTGGGTTTTACTATATTGATTTGTTTGGCTATTTGCACTAGGTTAGGTCAGGCTAGGTCATTGCGATGGCAAGACCAACTATATAAAACACTTTTCCGATTTGTGCATCGCTCATAATTTCTATGGTAGATACAATAAATATGGAGGCTGATGGACGTCCACTAGATATCATTTCACAATAACGGCATGATACCACCACCGCGTGACCCGATAGGACAGAAAATATCCACCACCGGAAACACAGGCAACAAACACCATGCATTGGCTAAAACACACGACAGTACAAAATGGAGAATATGAACAACTGAAGGAAAGGCACACAGAAAGACCAAACAAACTTGAAAAACATGAAAAGTGCAAATAACTCCCAACAAGCCTAAAATCAATACGCGTGCAAAGAAATTATTAGAGGGTAAAAAACATACGGAGGGAAGGGCACACAGAAATAATAGAAACAGAAAAGTGAAAATAACCTACCAAATAACTCCCAGCAAGCGAAAAATAAATAAGCGTGCACAGAAAGTGGCGGATATTGCAAGTTTTACGAAAAAAACTGACAAACGGAGCGAAAATCGACAAAATCCGCCAAATTATAGGCGGAAAAGTTTGCCAGCTTGTAGTTCAATTTCTTGCCACCAGATGTCACTAATAAAACAACTTAAAAGACAAGTGAACTCATTATTCAATATTAATGCATGTCGAATATAGAATCTATGAACTAAGTGTAGAAAACAAAAATCTAAATTATATTCCAGACAGGCGCGCGTGGGCATCACCGCCCCACGCGCGCCTACAAGACGTCACACTCCGATCGCACCACAAACACGACTCCAAGCTCACACCGTGACACACGGGAGCACACACACACACACACACGCACAGTCCTCACCCGCCGCAACAACCAATCAGCGGCGAGCCGGTCAATCGCTCGCCGCCGCGGGACATGCATACTCGACAAACGCATGCACACACACACACACACCGAAACAACTGCACACACTCACCGACACAGCTATACACACTCGCTCACACACTCTCACACGCAATATACAATTCAACCATACACGATCACATATAGACACACTAACACGTTCACGCACTCACAATCTTTCACACACACACACTCTCTCACTGCACACGATCACACCACACCTCCACCTGTTTCAAAGAAACATAAATCAACAAAAGAACAGACAATTAAAAAACGCGAACCAAGCAAACCAGGAACCAATAAAAAAACCTAACTCGACGACGGCCTCCACCAGATGCACACACCGTGGCTGCGGCGAAACACAACACGTCAGGCCCCAGCGTCCACCACGCTCCCGCCTCCGCCCGTGCTCTTCAGTGCTCCGCCGCAGCCTGCCGTCCTCTTCATCACCGGCTGCCGCGACAGGGCACAACACTTCGACCCCAGCACCCACTATGCTCCCGTCGACTCTAGTGCTCTTCAGCACCCTGCCGCAAACAGCCGGGACGTCGCCGTTCACACAGGCCACGCCGTCGCCGTCGTTCGTCATGTTTTCCTCCGGCTTCAGCAGCCCTCTCTGTCACCTGCCCTCCAGCACCAGCATCCTCCACGAGCGATCGTCGCCTCCACCGACAATCCTGTAGTTGCCCGGCGACGTGCCTTACACCAGTGCAGGCGAGACGACTAGCATCCCTCGGCCACAGCTCCTCAGCTGCCTCCCGCCGGCTTCATGCTGCACTGCCGTCCCCCTGCACACCAACCTGACACGCCGCCGAGCACCTCCACCGCTGTTCTCCGCTGGTAGGCCACTACTGATGCTGGAAGGCACCATCTCCACTGCTGAAGCCGGGTCGCAGACAAAAATAATTCCAAAACAAAAAGGCCGAAATAGCTTGTAGAAAACAAAAATCTAAATTATATTCCAGACAGGCGCGCGTGGGCATCACCGCCCCACGCGCGCCTACAAGACGTCACACTCCGATCGCACCACAAACACGACTCCAAGCTCACACCGTGACACACGGGAGCACACACACACACACACACGCACAGTCCTCACCCGCCGCAACAACCAATCAGCGGCGAGCCGGTCAATCGCTCGCCGCCGCGGGACATGCATACTCGACAAACGCATGCACACACACACACACACACACCGAAACAACTGCACACACTCACCGACACAGCTATACACACTCGCTCACACACTCTCACACGCAATATACAATTCAACCATACACGATCACATATAGACACACTAACACGTTCACGCACACACAATCTTTCACACACACACACTCTCTCACTGCACACGATCACACCACACTAAGAAGTATAATGTTTACCAAAAAGTATGTGTAGCGTGCCATACCTGTCTGGCCTTAGTTAAGGTGCCATCAACGTCAAACAACAAAAGCTTCGGTTTGCACGAGCTCATTCTCGGGTATATGTCAAACTGGACAACAATACAATCTTGGATGAATAAACAACACCACTACATACAACGTTCAAAACGCCACGACTCACATGTATTCGTGGTCCATGGCTGCCATAATTGTGTCAATGTAGGTAAATATTATTTTGAGTGTCTTCGTATGATATAATTATTATTTAGTGTGCGACACAGGAAAAAGTTTATGGAATCTTGAAATCTAGTATTTATCCCTCAGTTGTCTCAATATAACAGGAGCAAAAATGAGTATAGTGAATAAAAGAAAGAAGACTAAGTATTTGCTCTTATACCTACTCAATACATCTCTAAATTTTTTTGAGTCGTTCGCAACGCTTAAAATACACAATATTTTGTTGACAGGTGCTGCGTGATCTATCCTGGTCTTTATATCGGCTTTATAATATTTTTTGTGATTCTCCAATATGCCGGAAGATCCAACTTTAAGCAATCCGTATTTCAGGTTTTGTCAAGCTGTTTATCGGACATTAGACGCTCCTGTTACTTGGTTTCGAGGTAAAGTCTCTTCATTTTTGTTCTATCATTCTATTTATGTCTATTCTGAGCCAGACGGATTGTGTTTTCTCATGCTAAACATACAAATTATTGCAGACTAGATGATATAAGGCGGCATCGTTACCTACCATGACATTGCTTCAAAATGTTGATTAACGAACATATTGATTTATTGTCCTCTGTGTCGTAATTGTGCCAGAGAACGTGGTACTGTCCAATCGCAAGGAGTATCCCTACTACCACCGGCGCTACAACCGCGTGCCCACCGTCGACCAGTGCTATTCGCAGGACTATGTGTGTATCGAAGAGGCCAACACGCAGTTCATGCGTGACAGGTAGCGCTCGTCTATTCGTGTCCTTTATCTGTTTTTCTGATTTACACAATCGATCCACCGATGTTTGTGTTACAATTCTCATGTGCTACCACCTGTATTGTGTGTGTTAATTGTTGGTGTTGTATCCATAAAACATAGTTTTATATTTTAAATTAACACGAACTCCACAATCAAACTTTCGTCCAATGTCTTGTATATATCTACACGCAAAGTAGCTTAGTTTTGCGATACAATCACTTTTTGGGCAACTTGTGTTTTTGCTCGAGGCATTGTGGAATGCCCTATTGAAGTGCCTGTCTTCATATGTTTGTGTGTCTAGAGATGTGGATAGAGTGATGATAACGCTGATCAAGGAGCGCTTCAATAATTGCATTCTCTACGAGGGCACAGAATCGCTGGGCAAGTGCAAACACTTGAAGGACGCCTATGACGAAGCCGGCACCAATTACTTCATCAAATGTAACCACCACATCTGCATGTACACTGTGGTTTCTTGCAGCAATGGCGGCGCCAAGGGGGTGTGCTTGTAGGACTGAAGTCCCTCAATAAGTATACCAATCCCCCTTGAGTCCCCCCAAAAAAATCCTCACCATTAACATTTCGAGTGAAGTTCTTCATTTTTTCTAGCCAAAACCCCGCATATTTTTCCTAACCCCCCGACCCCCCTCCTCAGGCTCCCAAACGGAAAAATCCTAGCGTCGCCACTGTTTTACATACCTGTTCTCCAGCAGAAATATCTAACCAAATATATCCACCCAGAACCGTAGCAACCGCCCCCCGTACCCCTCGTCCGGGGGGGAGCGAATGTTGAGGGGCCCCGTTGCTTCACGTATATTAAAATTTATCATATTTATTATGTATAGCCTTTACCTTTTTGCTCAGATGTTTTCACCTGAGCTTGTATCATGTGATTATTTATAATAAATAAATTCATTATTTGGTACTATATTTATAATGGGGCCCAAGTGTTGCATTCGGGGGGGGGGGGGGGCCATAATTCCTCGCAACGGCTCTGTATCCACCAGGTGTAGGCTGTATGAAAAACAGTGAAATTTCTCCATCATTTCGTTGGAGTGCGCTGTTTTGTGAGGGGTCAATTGTTGTATCGTCATAGAGAAACACACGAGCTGAATTAGTTCGTCGTTGAAATTTCGATCAATTGTAGCAGAAACGTGGAATAATCGGCCGATATTTACAGATATTGTGTTCTTGTTGCTATTGGTGGCGTGTACGACGGCCTGTTGAAGAAATATCACACGCCCCGCTACGAGCCAAATCTACAACCTTCTATTTTCCAGTAGACTCAGGCCGGGAGCCGTGTTGTTAAAGAACGAGCCCGGACCTGGATTCGAACCGCGGTGAACCTCTCGCACACGATAGTTGACGACACCTCAGCCACTGAGCTACTCAGGAGCTTGACATTGCTTTTTCCACTTCTATTTTGTTAAAGGTTAAATACCTCAAGTGACAGCTGCTACACGGGAATAAGCCGAAGCTTATGAACACACACAGGTGTGTCCCGTGCAGCTCGCTGTCACCGCAGAACCAACCATCTCCACGCTATGACAACACAAGGACGGAAGACGTATTAGAGAGAACCACCTCCCCAGAATGCATGACACAACACATGACTGATATCTGGTACCATCATTTACTGCTGGGTGGACAGGGGCTATTGGATTATAAAATTCACCCAATGAAATTCTCCTCTGCCGGGTTTCAAATCACGGATCTCCTGCTGGTTAGGTAGGAGTGCTAACAGCTACACCACGGAGTACACAAAACTGTGTTATATCGTGTCTGACTGTCTGTCTGTTTGGCGCAGTGTATCCACGTGTATGTGTGTATGTGTGTTGTCAGACGGAGACTTGAGCTGGTGTGAGGCCGCCATCGAGTGCTATATGAAACAGAAACACAGGATGTTGTGGGAACGGCGCCACGGGCCCGTAGGAACCGGTATGCGTCCGGAATAGCAACCCCCCTACCCGCCCCCCATCCTCACTGGGGTAATGACGGTGTTGGTGGTGATGCTTGCTCTGGAACAACGACAGTCATACCCGCATCACCCGCGCTGTGTTAGTTACCCCAGTTGGGGGTAATGATCGTATGTTTGATCGTCTGTTTGTATGTCTGTGTGTGTGTGTGTGTATGTAGCGATCTGCTGTTAGTGATTTTATGTTACATGCCACCTTGTGTGTTTGTTTGTCGGTGTGCATGTGTGCATGTGCGTGCGTGTGTGTGTGTGATTTGAATACATGTGTTGTGAAGGTGTAATATTATATTGGCGTAACTTTGTGTTTGTGTGTGTGTGTGTGTGCGTCTCCAAAAGAACAAACAACACAACCTACTATGCATCTCTTCTTTGGACACCAACACACAAGACACACACACACTGACACACACACACACACACATATACATCATCCGTTATCACTTTGTCCACGTTGTTGGTCGAGTGTGTTAGCGGAGCGAGCAGTCGATCCTCCCTCCTCCAGACGCGACGGATCTTGCTGCTGATGTTGTTGGTGATTGTGGTGGTGGAGAGGAACAACGTCACCAAGTGGAGACTTCATCGGCAACAGCACGGCCAGCTCGGATAATCTGGGACACTGGCGCTGCATCAGTCGCAGCCAGGACAGCAACGAGTCGCGACTAGATGTTCCTGTCAAGCCACAAATAATAACAACAATAAATATATATCTATCTAAATAATTGACACCCACAACTAATTTCTCACGTTGAAGGTTAAATTCCTCAAGTGACAGCTGCTACACGGGAAGAAGTCGAGACTTATGAACACACACAGGCGTGTCCCGTGCAGCTCGCTGTCACCACAGAACCGACCCTCTCCACGCTATGACGCCACAAGGACGGAAGACGTATTAGAGAGGACCACCTCCCCAGAATGCATGACACAACACATGACTGATATCTGGTACCATCATTTACTGCTGGGTGGACAGGGGCTGTTGGATTATAGAATTCGCCCACGGAAATTCTCCTCCGCCGGGTTCAGAATCATGGACCTCCCGCTTGTAAGACAGATGTGCTACCACTACACCACGGAGTCTAACTAGTAACCGCATCATCTGATATTATCATGAATGTGTCCTATAAGTGCTACACATTATACACATGTATACACATACAAGAAAAACCACACACACACACATATATGCGTACACAATAAAAACACACCCACAAGAAGAAACACACACACACACATACATACTAATGATCACATTGAATACAACACATAAACACATACAAAATATATATATTACACACACACATGTACACACAAACACTGACACACACGCTGACACACACACTCACACTGACACACATTCACACTGACACACACACACTGACACACACTCACACTGACACACACTCACACTGACACACACTGACACACACACACACACCGACTGACACACACACACCGACTGATACACACACACACACACACCGACTGACACACACCGACTGACACACACACACACACACACCGACTGACACACTTGTGACGAGTCGTGCTGTGCGGACGTGTTTAGAATCGGTCCTGGTTTAGCTTAGTTTATATCTGCGTATTTGAGTTTGTATGCTAGGGATCATATAGGTGTTGTGTTGAGAGCGTGCTGCAGCAGTGTACGGGGCCTCGCGTGCCTGTGTGCACTATTGTGCGCGTTCTGCGCTTTGGCACATTGATCAATTTGCACATTGAATTTGATATTAGATCATTTTTTCGGCCAATTTGAACGGAAAACACGTCAAGAAAAATTTGAATCAAAACCATGTGCCACATTGATTGTGGCGCGCCCGGTATTTATATTTTGCAATTAGCTGATTAATTTAGACTGTGTTTAATTTGTGTGATTAATTTTGAGGCTTTTGAGGCGTCGTCCAGTTAGCGCCAGTGTGGTGTCGGCCACGGGTTCAAGGGTATGAGATGAGACGTCGTGAAGAAGAGTGCACGCGGGACACCGTACTGATGTCAACAGGGCGAAAGTGCGTGCCTGGTTTGTGGCGACACGCGGGACACCAGACAGCGTCACGGAGCCGATTCTTGCCGGGCCTGCAGCGTCTTTTTCCTGCGGCATCTTCACGATGACCGCAGCACCACCACCTGCAGGCGCGGAGAGGGTTGCACCTTGACAGCTTGTGTCCGCTCCTGCGCATCATGCCGTCTGCAACGATGTTTTGCCGTCGGTATGCATGCTGATTTTAGCGTGGATCAAACATCATCTGATGAAGATGTATCCCAGCCAGCCATGCAAGTCCACCGATGCAACAATTCGCCAACCTGTAATGTCTGCGACCTCTCTAACCGGAGGAAGCGGACCATAATGTGTGACCGGTGTCAGCTGCACTCCCACCTAACCTGCGTGGGATTGACACGCGCCCAGGCTAACGAGCTGTCTCTGTGGCACTGTGACCGCTGTCTTCAGGACGACGCTCTAGAAGACGCCGTAGAGGGAGAGACAACAACTGCCGATACTGAGACACCAGCGGACGTGGCTGCTGCCCTGGCCGAGCTGCGACTCATCAGGCGCGTTCGACAGCACGTTCCACGCAACCTTCGACACCGTATGGCTATTGATATAGCCTCCGCTATTAACACGGCTCTGCAGGAGCGCTCGTTGAGTTCATGGTGGCGTCTCTTGTCCTACGCATACACCGGCCCACTGGCCACAGCCGTAGCTACAATTGAAGAGACAACCGGAACCGGGATCTCTACAGACCGACCGGACTTCAAAGACGCACTGGCTCGTCGGGTGAGAAGCAAGTGTGCAGATGGCGACATTCGAGGCGCACTTCGTCTCCTCACCACTACCGACAGCGTCGCATCCCCAAGCTTAGAAGTGGCTCAATCTCTTCAAGCCAAGCACCCGCCAGCCCCCGAGGACGAAAGCCTTGCTTTTACAACGGATGGTTATCCTGGCCTAACCGTGTGCGAAGACGACGTCATGCAGGCCATCTATGGCTTCCCTACCGGTTCTTCTGCTGGTCTTGACGGTATCCGACCACTCGACCTGCGCCAGATGTTATCTATGAAGACAGCGGAGGCGGGTCGGCAGCTGCTCACGGCGTTGACCAAACTATGTAGTTGCGCCATAGCCGGTAAAATCCCCGACTTCGCCAGATCTGCTTTTTACGGCGCGAGGCTGATTGCCCTACGAAAGAAGACCGGCGGCCTACGACCCATCGCCGTAGGTAGCACTTACCGCCGACTGGCGAGCAAACTGGTCACGAGACGACTGTCAAACGAAGCTGGCGCGCAGTTTCGTCCAGTGCAGCTTGGCGTTGGTACACCACTCGGTTGTGAAGCGACCGTCCATGCCACGCGAGAATTTGTCGAAGCAAACTCTAGGCGTGAGGACCACGTCATCGTGAAACTGGACATCACCAACGCATTTAACACGGTGACGAGGGCGGCGGTCCTGGATGCCGTTTGCAAGTGTTTCCCCGTAGCTGCGCCGCTCGTCGTCCAGGCATACTCCCAACCGACGCCACTCTATCTTGGCTCCACTTAGATCTGGTCTTCTCGTGGAGTACAGCAAGGCGATCCTCTAGGCCCCCTCCTGTTTGCTCTCGCTATCGACCCTGTGGCAAGGATGGTGAAGGCACCACTCAACTTGTGGTACCTAGATGACGCAACACTCGGGGGACCAGCAGATGTTGTCGCTGCCGACGTAGCGCGTCTCATACCGGCTCTCCGAATGATCGGATTAGAGCTTAATCAGAAAAAGTGCGAACGCATCTGCCTGGCACCAACTACCACCAACCAGCACCTCGTTGAAGGCGAGCAGTTTTATCATCGCAACGAAAACGGCAGTGTGGACTCTGACCCTGCAAGTACCGCATATACTGAGACGGTAAATCTGCTCCGCGCCGCCAAGTCAATCCCGCTGCCACTTATGACGCTGCTCGGTGCGCCCATTCAGGATGGCGGCATCAGCGAAGCCCTTGCAGCCATCAAGACAACGACGCAACTGCTCATTGACAGAACAGCTGATATTGGCAGTCATGCGGCACTGTTCTTTCTGGCTCGGTATGCGTCTGTACCACGAGCCACTTACTTGTTGAGAGCTGCACCCGTCTACTCGGCGAAAGATGATTTAACACAAATCGATTATTTGTTACGTGCCGCAATATCCCGCAGCTGCAACGTGCAGCTAAGTGAAGCGAGTTGGATCCAGGCGTCACTACCCGTGCGCCTGGGGGGCATCGGTGCGCGGCGTCTCGTGGATGTGTCTCTTCCTGCACACATATCCTCCCTGGAGGCCACCAGAAGGCTGGTAAGTCTTATCAACAGCTGTGACAGCAGCGACAGACCAGCTTTCCTGGTGTCCGCCATCAGCACATTTAGAGAACACCGGTGTCCCGAATTAAGCAGCGATGTGCCACTCAACCAGCGTCGACTAGACGAGCTAGCATCCACCTGTCGATATCAGCGCTTGCTGTCCCAGTCGAACCAGGTGGACCGCGCCAGACTTCTCGCTGCCGCCGCCCCGCACAGCGGTGCCTGGTTGTCCGCGTTGCCGGTGGCTAGCCTGGGCTTGTTGCTGCCTGACGATGCCGTTAGGATCGGCGTTGCGCTCCGACTGGGAGCGCCCGTACAGCAGCCGCACAGGTGCCGGTGCGGCGTCATGACCGACAAATTTGGACACCACAGCCTGTCTTGTCACCGTGATCCTGGTCGTTTGCCACGCCACCACGCCTTGAATGACGTGGTTTTTCGGAGTTTGTCATCCGCGGGACTTGCATCCGTCCTGGAACCCCGAGGACTGGACCGAGGTGATGGGAGACGACCAGATGGTATTACCTGCTTCCCCTTCAGGAGAGGTCGGATGCTGTGCTGGGATGCGACGTGCAGCAACACATTCGGCAAGTCACATCTGGTTGAGTGTGCTTTGAGTCCGGGAGCTGCTGCTCAAGCGGCCGAGGAGCGCAAACGCAGAAAATACGCCGCTCTCAGCCGTCATTACGAATTCGTCCCTCTCGCTGTAGAAACGACAGGAGTTCTTGGGGCCGCATTCAGCGAGCTGCTGACTGCGCTCGGTCGTCGGATGAGGGAACGATCGGGCGAGGCACGGGAGACCGCCTGGCTGCGACAGCGTGTGAGCCTGGCGGTGGTACGCGGCAATGCTGCTGCTGTTTGTTTATAATGATTGTTCATGTTCATGTATGTTCGTTTGCTATATAATAAAATTTGTCATTTAAAAAAAAAGAAAAAAAAAGAAAAAAAAGACTGACACACACACACACACACCGACTGACACACACACTGACACACACACACACACACACACACACACACACACACACACCGACTGACACACACACTGACACACACCGACTGACACACACACACACACACACCGACTGACACACACACTGACACACACACACACACACACACACACACCGACTGACACACACACTGACACACACCGACTGACACACACACTGACACACACACACTGACACACACCGACTGACACACACACACACACACACACACACACCGACTGACACACACACACACACACCGACTGACACACACACTGACACACACACACTGACACACCGACTGACACACACACAAACACACGCTGACACACACACACACACACACACTGACACACTGACACACACACATACACACTGACACTGATACACACACTAACACACCGACTGACACACACACACACACTGACACACACACATACACACTGACACTGATACACACACTGACACACCGACTGACACACACCTGTGATGCACACGCCGAGAATGGTGCCGTCGTGTTGTCTATGCGTGCAGGCGGGCCGCGTATCTCTGAGAAACCAGCCACGACCGTAGTTGCTGAACGTTCTGCCGAGCAGTGGCGATGCTAGGGCAGATGAGGAGGATGATGGTGGGGCTAGAGCGTCACTGGAACCGCCACTGCCACTGTCCGCCTCTGTGTCAGTGGCAGTGGAAGACGGGGTGGCTGCTAACATAAGTGAATGTAATGTTAATGCTGTGTGAATGTAGCATGCATGTAATTATAATGACATGTTAATGTAATTATATTATGTAACGTCAATATTGTGTGAATGTAACTATAATGGTATGTGAATGTAATGTGAATGCAGCATGAATGTAATTATAACGTAATGTGAATGTAGCATGCAGAGCCGTTGCGAGGAATTATGCCCCCCCCCCCGAAGGCAACACTTGGGGCCCCCATTATAAATAAATCACCAAATAATGAATGTATTTATTAGACATAATCACTAGGGTGACCTTTTGTGGCGCTAAAAATCAAGAAAAGTTGCGCTAAAAAATTAAAAAAGTTGCGCTAAAAATTAAAAAAGTTGCGCTAAAAATTTGCACTAATTTGTTTTCGAAAACACCACTAAAAATGGTTGTGAATGTTCGAATAACGAATTGTTTGACAGATTTTGAGTATGAACATTTTGGGATAAGTTCCTGTTAACTTTAGCATTTTCAAGTATTTTGTCATGAAATTTGTTTTTCTTTGAGCGCGGACCCTAAAATATATGTATATTGATCGTGACGAAGTATTATTCCGTTGTTGAATTTCAATGTCATTGTTTTTTAAAAATTAATACATTTAGCGTCTAGAATCAATGTTTAAGTTAATCAAACCACTAACGAATATCCCAAATTTATGCAAGAACCATATGCTAGCGTTGTTGCTCTAAAGTTAATATTCAGAATGCAATCTAGTTTGCTCCAGAATAATCAACACCAGATACAACTGTATAAAGATTAAGAATAACTCAAAACACAAAATATATTTGTATGTGAATACATAATCACTCAGAAGAATTGTAATACATCCTCAAATAGGCCTCCACATTTATTTTTATCAAAGTTCCGGTCCAACTTGTTCAGCATGCTGCAACTTGTTCAGCATGCTGAAGCACCCTTCAACTGAAACAGATGTTGACTGACAATGCTGCAGACTCACATACAGCGCTGGTGAGATGTCACTGCGCTCGAACTTCAGAATGGCCTTCAGGTCTGTGTTTTTCTCGACCCTTTTGGTGAGATATTGTTTGAGATCAGCATCTTCACCGAATTTCAGCTTGGTCAAATCACTGAACGCTGCCTTTAGTGTGTAATAGGGGCTTTCGACTCTGGGAAACAATTGAGCGAGCTCAACGTAGTTCCGCTTGATCGCAGCCAGGTCTTCGATTATTGTTGCATTCCCAAGTGCCTCCTTGGCTCAACAGAACAATCAACAGACACACCCACAAACTATCACCAGCGCACTAACCAGCATTCAACCGTTGTCCTATCAACCCATTGTGAATTTTAGATGGACAAATGCACATGCCTATGTCAGTCAGAGTGCTCCTCTTTGTCGATGTGGGCGCACACACTCACGCGCACACATAATGCCTACCAACTCACACGGGTACATCACACGCCTTTCAAACACATGTATTTAGCTTGCATTGACAATGCGTCAATTTTATTTGTATTAAACAGCTTCAAGAACTAAAAATTGTATGGGAAGTGTAAAAACTGATCATAAAGTTCAAAAACTTGTTCTCAAGCCAAAAAACTTGCCCTCAAAAACGAATAAATTGCAAGACTTGCGCTAAAAACGAAAAGTTGCAAAAGTTGCGCTAAAAACCAAAAGTTGCAAAAAGCTGCATCTATAACTCACTCAATACTTACCTCAGATAAAAAATAAACGTATTTTTGGGCTTTTCAGGATGAGTAGAGTCTATGATATAAAAGTTGCATTTGCAACAAAAGGTCACCCTAATAATCACATAATACAAGCTCAGGTGAAAACATCTGAGCAAAAAGGTAAAGGCTATACATAATAAATATGATAAAGTTTAATATCATACGTGAAGCAACGGGGCCCCTCAACATTCGCCCCCCGGACGAGGGGTACGGGGGGCAGTTGCTACGGCTCTGACTACAGCAACTGGGTGTTGAAACACATTCGAACAACGAGATGTTCTTGAATCCTTACACAATTAGCCTAGACCAGTGATTCTTAACCTGGGTTCGATCGAACCCCAGGGGTTAGGCGGTTTGGTTCACCCACTCGCGTATGATTCGTGACGTCAAGCTCTGCTTGGTCATCATTGGCTGCAGTTAATCACGCCACATCGCTTGGTCTTGATATCTGTAGACCACTCAGTAGTAGCCTACTTGTGTGACTGTCTTGATCGTACGTGATATGTGAATTTTCTTATAATATTTAAACCACGAAGGGTTCGATGAATGCATGCATCCTGTGGGGTTCAGTACCTACAATAAGGTTGAGAACCACTGGCCTAGACCCAATTGCTACTGTTCGACTGAAATGAGCTGATTTTTGGCGGCTAAAATATAATTATCGTTGCAGTTGTGCAATGTTGGCGTATTTTTTGACAGACAAAATCAACACGAACGGCTAGAAATAACGGCAAAGCAGATGTAATTTTACATCATTACTGTCAGCACTACAGCAACTGGGTGTTGAAATAGATTCCAGCAACGAGATCGTGTCTTGCCAAACAAAACAACCGTTTATGACTTAGTATTGCTGAGTTGGCTCCTAAAAATTCCTTCCAATCCACTACGTACAATTCAACACCACACAACTGTATCTGATTGTGAAATGCATCGCGTGATTTCGTTTGCAACATGGTATGCAACACACGTCATGCTCAAGTGCGTATCCAGAGGAATCATGACCTAACTGAAGACGCCCCTGATCAAACACTCGTTTCTCACTGCACTTTGACAAATGTCTGCATCCGCCCCTGAAGCTGGTATTTTCAACATTCTCCGTCACGCAACGAGGCTATATCAGACGATATGTTTGTGTTGTCAGTCATAGTGTTGAGTTGCGCCACAATGTCGAGCATTAGTGCAACACCTGAGTTTGGCATTGTAAGTTTCCATGATTCGGCAAAATAAATACATCTATTAAAACACATAAATAAAAACAATACAACAAAACAATACAACATAAAACAATAAAAACATATATTTTATGTGTATATAAAGATTTATAAGAAAAAAATTGTTGAGCTCGTTAGAAATTTATAAGTATAGTATTTTATTAATAAATGCATCTCTTCATGATGCATTTATAAACCTCTTGAATTTGAACTAAATCTTGTGGAGGGCATCGTGTTATATCAAGATATATTTTGACGATTATATCTCCCTTAATAAAATATACTCATATAGGATAATACCTTCACAAGATTTGAATATGCTCCAACGCTTAACAACTTTCTGAATTGAATCATAATAGCTCAACAACAACAACAACAACAACAAAACATGTATTTCATATAGCGCTCTAATTATCATAGGCGCGAGGAACGGCTAGCTATAAAATGTATACAATGTGGAATAAACAAAACAGTATCGCATAAACAAAAATATAAGCAGCGATATACTATGAAGGAACAATTGAAAATAACTATGGATGAAAAAAAAATAAATAAATCAAACAGTTATTCACACAATATAATTATTCATCAGAGGAGACACCCAGAAGATATGTACAAAGAGAAGTGGAAAAAGACCTGTAAGAGAGAGAAGATCGAATTTTAAGAGGAAGTTCATTGAACAAACGAGGTCCAGAGAAAAAAGAGATTTCGAAGACCAGGTGGAGTCGTTGAGAGCACGGGGACAGAAGAGACTACGTGATAGTGAGCGGCCCGGACGATCAGAAACAGTAAGAAGAGAACGGAGATAAGGAGGAGCAGAGTCAGAGTGGATGATCTTGAAGATGATGCAGCAAACCTTGTGATGGATTCGCTGCCGTGCAGGAAGCCATCCAAGTTGGCGGATGAATTTCGAGGTGGGAGTTCTCGGTGGAAGAAGAAAAACAAAACGGCAAGATTGGTTTATAATTTTCTGAAGCGAGCGTATATTTTTACAAGAAACATGAAGATAAAGAGAGTTACAATAGTCTAACCTGGAGAAAATTAAGGACTGTACAAGTGTGATTGCTGTAGCATTATCAAGGAATCGACGGATAGGATAAAGTTGGCGGAGAATAAGACGACAGGAGCGAGTCACACGTGATATGTTAATTGAGAAAGAGAGATTGTGATCAAAATGTACACCAAGATCACGAACACACTGAGATAGGGGTAATGGAATTATTGGAGGAGATAATTTGGGAGGATGAAACACAATATATTCAGACTTGGAATGGTTCAAAAGTAGATGGCGTGATGAAGCCCAGGATGTAATATAATTCAAAACCGCAGAAATGCAATTTTCTGAAAATTTTGAGATAGGAAAGTACAGCTGTAGATCATCCGCATAAATGTGGTAAGAAATATGAAAACGATGAAGAATTGGACAGAGAGAAGACATACAAATTGAACAATAACGGACCCAATATTGATCCCTGAGGTACGCCACTGGAAAGTTTTACAGAACTCGAAAAAGTGGAATTAGAGCGAACAGAATAAGAACGATTAGAAAAGTATGAATTCATCAATGAAAGAGCCGTAGAAGAGAGTCCAATAGCGGCAAAGTCGTCACACAAAATTGCATGATCGACGAGGTCAAATGCCGAAGAGAGATCCAGCAGAACAAGCAGAACAGAGTCACCAGAGGCAAAATGATTGAAGATATCGTTCAATAGGTGCAAAAGGAGAGATTCAGTGGAACGATT
Source organism: Sacculina carcini (assembly GCA_916048095.2). Taxonomy (NCBI): domain Eukaryota; kingdom Metazoa; phylum Arthropoda; class Thecostraca; family Sacculinidae; genus Sacculina; species Sacculina carcini. Next base: position 6,737,054 of record OU696584.1, read on the forward strand.
AGATACAAAGCCAGATTGAAAAGGATCGAGAACGGTGTTTATCAAAGGTGATAATTGCTCGTGTATGGCCGACTCCAGCAGCTTGGCAGTGAAGCTCAGAACGGAAACAGGGCGGTAATTACCAGGACAGTTAGGGTCAAGAGTGGGTTTTTTCAGTATTGGTGTGACAATAGCAGATTTATCAGCAAAAAATAAACCATGTAGAAAAGAAGAATTGATGAGATGGGAAAAAATGGGGGAAAGGAGGTGAATGGAGTCAGACAAAGCAGAGAAATTAATCGGATCGAGAGGACAACGAGAAATTTTAAGTTTTTTAATAAGGCGAGAAGTATGAGCTACCGAGATATGGGAGAAACTAGACAGAGTGGAGGATGAAGTAGTATGAGTGAGAACTGTAGTGGTTGTAGGAAGTAGGGCACGAACCGAATTTAGTTTTTGAGGGAAGAATTGAGCAAAAGTAGAAGCCGAAATAGGATTGGGAGAGGAGCTGCCAACTGTCAACTGTTTTAGAGTGGACCACTGACGCGAAGGAGAACGAGCACAGTCTGCAAGGCGTGACTTATAAAAATCGGCTTTGGCCGTGGTCAGTGTAGAAAGAAACGAATGTCGAGCAGAGCAAAAAGAGTCCCAGTCACTAGGCGACCGAGAGCGACGCCACCTACGCTCAAGACGGCGGGACGAAGTTCGCATATGAACTAAGTCCGACGAAAGCCACGGAGGGGGACGGGTTTGTGAGCGAACACGACGAGTGATCAGTGGAAATAATCGTTCATTGATCTCACTGAGAGAAGATGACAGAAAATCAAACACAAATTTGGGATGAAAGCCGTGGTAGGTAATGGGAGGCAAAAGAGAGGAGATCAAAGATTGAAAAATGATAGGACAGAACGACCTGTAATCACGTGCGGAAAAGATGTAGGGCCCCTTGAATGGTGCGGGAGGAGAATAGTATAATTGGCAAGAAAGGAGAGAATGATCGGAAAAAGTATTGTCGGGAGGAAATGTGAGTGTATCATAAAGACGAAACTTGCTCAAAGTCGAAGGGTAAATGATAATGTCGAGAACATGGCCAGCTGTGTGAGTAGGAGTGGAATTTGATATCACCAAGTTATGAGAATTAAGAAGTGAAAGAAAATCGGACGCAAAAGGATTAGCCAGAGGATTGTCGAGCCAGAAATTAAAGTCGCCGACAATTATGAAGTTATCCAAAAAGAATTGAGAGAATTTAAATATAAGAGAATCAAACTCGTCAAGAAACATGGGTGTAGTACCAGGGTGATTTGGGCGATATACAATTAAAATTCCCAATTTTGGCATGGAGGGTAAAGATAAAGATAGCGGCAAGAATTCAAAAGCTTGTGAAGTAAATTGAGCGACAGCAAGTATAGAAAATGAAAGAGTTGACTTATATACTATACTTAAACCGCCACCGGAGGATTTGACAGACCCGGAAGAAGAGCGAGGAGCATGCAGTACGCTGTAAGTAGCAGGGAGATTAGCTGAGAAAGAACCGAAATCAGTATCCAGGAGCCATGTTTCGACCAGGCATAGAAAAGCAAAGTTATGAGACAGTAAAAGCTCGGAGATATATGGACACTTATTCCTAGCCGAGCGTATGTTGAGTAAGCCCAGCAGGCTGTTGTGCGAATAATCAGGATCAGCAGACTTGCAGAACAGTTGCACAGGAAAACCATTTGTAGAAGATAACGGTGTGGTGGGAATATCAGCTGAAGACATTAGTCATTGGTCACATGACGAACGCAGTGGAGATACGGAAACGGACTGATCAACGCTACATTGCTCAGCTAACAGCGTCCGACTACGCAGGGCGTTTCGGACAGCGACGAGTGAGGGACACTGGGGCGAGAACGATGAGTGATCATGCGGACGATTAGACTGACGACAGTTGACACAGCACACTGAGGACTTATCTGGACAGTCCTTTGACAGATGAGACCCCGCGCAAATGCCACAACACGTATGATTTCTTGGGGAGCAGCGGGATGACGTGTGTCCAAGACGAGCACAGCGGTGACATCGTGCCACCCAGAAGCGGTCATACACAGGGCATGACGTCAGATCGACGAATAGACGATCACCAGCCCTCTTGATGGACTGGCGGACCGCCGGCGACACTGATAGAACTCCGAGACCAGCACCAGCGCGCGTCTTTGAAATGAAGAGTACCTTCAAGTCCGCTGGCGAGGCATCAGCTAAAACCGAATTTTTCAGCCGAATAGATGTTGCAAGACTCTCCGGCGTCGAGTCAAGTGGGATATTGACCACTGTGACTTTCGGCTGCAGCATAGGAGCAGGGATAGCGACCTTCACGTCATGCATGTTATTGCGAACAGATGCAGCCACCCGGTCCACCTGTTCCTGAGAGCCACACTTCAGCACGAATTTGTTGTCAGAAGATCTTGCTGCGAGAATAGGCTCAGTCTTCAGGACCGATCTGAGCTCGTCCTGGTGAATTTTGTGTTCGCCGGCACGCACGACTACGGTATACGATCGTTTCACGGGTGCGCGGGTGCGGTGTGGGGCGAGACACTCTGTTACGCTGGCTGGTTTACCGCAGGTGTGTTGACCGATGGTCGTTTCCATGGTCGTCACTGACGTCTTTATGTCAGTGAGCTGGCTGCATATTTCCGACAATTTCTCCGCTGGAGGAGACTGCTTAAATGAGCAAAATTCATTCTTGCAAGTTGGGCAGATCCAGAACAAGCGATGCTTTTTAATTGCATTCAATGCAGGGGTGGATAGAGCAGCGCAAGATGCGTGGAACGACTCACTACAACCCTGGCACTGTATATACGCCCCTGATTTGAGCGAGTCACCACAGTGACAAACACGGTCGGCAGAGGGAGGAGCAGCAGCAGAGGGCATGGCTAATCCCTTGTCCGAACAGGGGAAGCACACACAAGATCAACACAAAGATAAGAGAACCCACGAAAACACAACCACACACGGCGACGACTGAAACACGACTCTGCATCCTTGTCAATACCCGCCTCGGTTTCCATCAAAACAGCTGCACACCGACTGAATGCTCACAGCCACTATACCATTTACAATTTGATTTGAGAAAAGTGAAAATAGAATTGAGAAAAGTGAAAATAGAATTGAGAAAAGTGAAAATAGATTTGAGAAAAGTGAAAATAGATTTGAGAAAAGTGAAATTAGATTTGAGAAAAGTGAAAATAGATTTGAGAAAAGTGAAAATAGATTTGATCCATGTTATTTCACAAATTATGAGTATTCATTTGAAATGTTTAGAAGTGTTACATAAAATTAAGTGATATATTTATTATTTAAGCTATTTAATTATAAGGTCACTATTGTGACCATAATTATGTAATTATAAGGTCACTATTGTGCATTTAAATATGTATAACAAATTATTTAATTATATTCAATTCAATTATAATACAGATATGTATTACTTAATATGTACTATACAATTTTGTGTAATGATATGTACTATGTACTACAATACCTAATTTTAATAATTTAATTTAATTTAATAATTTTAATTGTAATTTTAATACATATATGTACCGTACATGTGCTTACTTTATGAGGAATTCTATCAGCCAATATATCATTGTCAGCGATTTTGCACAGAGCCACTGTTCTCGGAGAGCACTCGCAAGCAAAGCGTGCACGTGCACACACACACACACACACACACACACACACACACACACACACACACATCTACAGAAACAACAATTTCAGAGACGGTACAATCCAGCTTATGGCAAGTGTTGAGGCATCATGTGCGAATAGCGCTTGTCGTTGCTAGCCATCTGTACTATGTTTAATATTGTACAGTATATTTTTGTGTATGGTGTCTATTTGTGTGTGCGAGGTAGTGTGAGTGTATGTATGTTGTATGCACGTATTATGAGCGAGCGCAGTTTCACCATGGAGCGAATTGTCGCTGGTGTGGGGATGCAGGGGGTGGGGCAGTGCGCCACTGGAGCAGTGCGCGCCATAGGGCAGTTGTTTGCGCAGAAGGCTCGTGCCCGTTTGTTAGTGAAGGTGTATTAGTGGGCCATGTTGCGTTGTGATTGTGTTGAGTTGTGATATCTTGCTTTTTCGCTTAAATTTAAGTACACGCGTTGTTTGAATTCAAATTGCATTTAAACGTCACGCCAGCTGATGAACGAAAAATAATCAAGAGAACAAGCATACACAAGCAGTACAAAATTAATGAGTCAAGAAATCTCGACGAGGTCTTCTCCGCGGATCGCTGCAGCGTAGTAACGCTCGACCCGATTGGCGTAGCTCTGCAGGTGCGTCGAATCCACGTGGCTGATCGCCTCGAGAGCGACCGTCTCCAGCAGTTGCATCCGCTGCTCGGTAATGGACGGGCCGGCGTTGTCTCGAGTCATGGCCAGCACATCGGGCATTTTCTCCCTTAGACTTCTTTTCACGTGGCTCTTTATTGAGCTCCATAAAAGCTCGATAGGACTGAGCAGGTACGAGTAGGGGGCCATTCTGAGCAGCTGAATGTCCTGCTGCTCCTCAAACACTGCCTCCAGTCGACTGTGTGCTGGGGCGTTGTCAAAAATTACCGTGGGGCGATCGATTCCAGCTTGGCGATACTGCTCCACGAGATACTGAAAGCATTGAGCACAGCTCTCCTTGTTGAACGAGCCCCGCCTGGTGGACATGAGGACGAGTCTTGTTGTTGTCATGGCGCCAATTATGTGCAGATTGGCGCCTTTGCTGGCCGGGAGAACCACAGCAGCTCTGGTCCCCACTTTTGACCGTCCTTGGCTACGCTTGCAGAACAAATTGTAGTTCGTTTCATCCACCCAAACTGGCGTGCGACCATCGGACCGAATACGGAAGAGTTCCTCCATGTATTCGGCCCTTTTTCGCTTATTGTCGGCGTTGTTCGTGCGGTCATTCGTCGGTCGCAAGGCTTTCAGCGAGAACAACTCCCCGTCAAGCCAGTTCTTCATTGTGTTCAGGCACACCTGACATCCATGCTGCGAGTGTATGATGAGCTGCAGGTCTGTCAAAGTGAGTGACGGCGTTTTTTCAACCGCTGATATTATTGTGTCAATCATGTGTGTGGTTTTTTCACGTGATTGCCTCCCCGGTGTTTTGGGCAATCCTCGTTGGATTTCAGCCAGTGATACACCGTTTTTATTTTAACACCGAGTGTTTTGGCTACATTCTTCCAATCCTTTTCGTTTCTATGCGCATCCATAATTCGTTTGCGATCATTTAAACTGATTTTGTTGTATTTCATGGCTCTGTTTACACGTATTGTGGAATCACTTCTAATGTCTGATGTCTGATTATGCTGTTTCAATGAATTTCTGCTCAATAAAGAATTTGTGATGTTGCCAGATTCTCAGTTTATTATTTTTTAAACAAATATATGAAATAAATTTGCATTTTCAGGTTATAAGGATAATTTTAATTTGTGAAATAACATGGATCAAATCTAATTTCACTTTTCTCAAATCTAATTTCACTTTTCTCAAATCTAATTTCACTTTTCTCAAATCTAATTTCACTTTTCTCAAATCTATTTTCACTTTTCTCAAATCTAATTTCACTTTTCTCAAATCTATTTTCACTTTTCTCAAATCTATTTTCACTTTTCTCAAATCTAATTTCACTTTTCTCAAATCTATTTTCACTTTTCTCAATTCTATTTTCACTTTTCTCAAATCAAATTGTAAATGGTATAGATCTGATTCTAGCTGCTACGAGAGAAATTGCATGTCAACCTTGAGTGTGTTTCTGTTTGTTGTGCGTTTGTCAGGATGACGGCTTGCTGGATTCCAACGTGAGTACACTACCTAGACTCTAACCTAACTATCTACAATCTAATGCCTATAATTTACAATCTGGAAGTGAAACAATAATTATAATAATTGTTAATAAATATTTGAGCTCAACATTGAATCATCATATATATATAACTCTTAGCCGCGGAAAAATGGAGAGAAAATGCTGCGATGTCTTGTTGTAATGTTGCATCATACATCAATTCTTGCAAATTGCCTTCACACTCGGACTGCACTGCAATTGTTGCATATCTTTTTGTGTTTCAAAGGATTCCAACGATAATGTGAACTTGGCCCTCGACGTGAGTATGCGCTTTACATGGTGCCACCTCAGTGTGGTAATAGTGTTAAGCGGTTACTTAGTCACGGAACAACAATGTGAGTTTGTTAACAATGTGAATTGTTTGGACCGACTGTATTTGACACAAGAGGACGAAACCAACAGCTCACAGGACACATTAACACAATGACGGCCAAAATACATTCAATACAAGACACATGATTGTACACAAGCAGCGCCACCTAGATAGTAGTCTAGGTGGCATTGACACAAGACACTGCACTTCTGGCAGGTTCCGCCAGGTGGCGCGATATGCGGTACCACGTGGCACACCACAAGTGCTTTCACTCTTCCCATGCTACTGGATTTGCCTGTGGTTAATAATAATAATAATCTCGGTAACAGATGCAATTTTCACCTGTGATTGTCAAAAAGGCACCTGGTAATTTTGATTGCAGAGGGAGAGTCATGTCAGCAGTGCTCTCTCTCTCTCTCTCTCTCTCTCTGGACCCGCTCCTGCTCTGTTATAACACTAGGTTCAATGGGGAAAATGCAGTTACGAGCAGGCCCTCGGTCTCCTGGGTTCTGGTCTCCTAGACATGTATGATGACTTTCAATATCATGCGTAAAGCCACGGGACCCCTAAACTCTCGGGGTCCCCTGGCGGGGGGGTGCGGGGGTGGTTCCTGTGTCTTTGACTGCGGCACAATCTATCATACCATATTTGTAGCACAATATTGCTGAAAGCATACTCTATTGTGAAACAGCCGCTAAAACCTCTAGTCAGTGGCAGGTCGAGCAAGTTTAAAAGTGAGACATCTATAGAGCATTGTCTAAATATTATATAGCTACAGTGCTGATGTAGCTAACATAAATGTTGGACCGAAAAAGTGATGAAACGATTCCTTGTCAATGAAATGTAATTTTGATAAAACTAGCTGAAATGTTGCTATTTTTGTAACTGTCCAAAATCTTTCACCGCGATAGATACATGATTGGCGTTTCAATGTGAATCAATATAAAGATTTACGCCTTAAGAAACTGACTTATAAACTAAGAAAATAATGACTTGGTCTGATAATAACTGTCTAATCATGACTTGGTCTGATAATAACTGTCTTATCATAACTTGATCTGATAATAACTGTCTAATTATGACTTGATCTGATAATAACTGTCTAATCATGACTTGGTCTAATAATAACTGTCTAATCATGACTTGGTCTAATAATAACTGTCTAATCATTACTTGGTCTGATAATAACTGTCTAATCATGACTTGATCTGATAATAACTGTCTAATCATGACTTGGTCTGATAATAACTGTCTAATCATGACTTGATCTGATAATAACTGTCTAATCATGACTTGATCTAATAATAACTGTCTAATCATGACTTGGTCTAATAATAACTGTCTAATCATTACTTGGTCTAATAATAACTGTCTAATCATGACTTGGTCTAATAATAACTGTCTAATCATGACTTGGTCTGATAATAACTGTATAATCATGACTTGGTCTGATAATAACTGTCTAATCATTACTTGATCTGATAATAACTGTCTGATCATGACTTGGTCTGATAATAACTGTCTAATCATTACTTGGTCTAATAATAACTGTCTAATCATGACTTGATCTGATTTGTTTCGATCGGTCTGATCTTCTGTGTTGTTTGCTTGTTTCAGATTTCATTCTGGTTCGGCGTGGTCGTTGTAATTATTCTGATGAGCATTGTTTTCATAGCATATCCAATTTACCTTTATGTGAAAATTAACAAATAGATGTGGATAGGGTAACCTCCCGTGACACATGCTCAATATAGGTATTTGAACGAATGGATTATTTTGCGCCTGTGGCAATGAAAACGGATTGAGAAAGTGAAATTTCAGACACCGAATGTGTGTGTGTATGTGTGTGTGTATGTCTGTATATACGCCATGTATGTGCGTGTGTGTGTGTATGTCAATACACTAAATGACTTCAGTTCCCTATTTGCTAATATGTTGGGGTATGTACGGGGGGCGGTTGCTACGGCTCTGGTAGCATGAATGTACTTAGAATGGCGCGTGAATGTAATGTAAATGTTGTGTGAATGTCACATGAATGTAATTATAATGTTACGCGAATTAAAATATATTATGCTAGTGTAGTGTGAATTTAATGTGTGAATTTAATGTGTGAATACAATTATAATGGTGTGTGAATGAGACACTAGATAATTCGGCAGCTAGCAATGTGCACTAACTGTGTTGAGAAGCGCCGACAGAGCGGCCGACCGAGTCCAAGACAGAGTCTGAGAGCAAACGATGCTGCCAGGTCCAGTTTTCCAACAGTGAAATATCTGTCGTCAACAAACACATACAAACACACACATACAAACGTATACAAATACTCGCATACACCGACACAAGCAAAAACATGTATGAAACACAGACCCACATACACACACTCATTCAAGACAAGACAAGAAAAGACAAGACACACAAACACACACACATTCAAGACAAGACACACAAACACACACACATTCAAGACACAACACACATAAATTCAAGACACAACACACACACACATAAAACACATTTTAGTGCTATATATACGTGTGCGTGCTTGTAAATACAGGTGTTTGTTGACGGAAAAACAAAAAACGTGTGTGTAAATATATATAAATGTGTGTGTTTGTGTGTACAAATATATTTACAAACATGTACACATATTAACAACACCACAATACAATGGAGCCGGCGTTGCCACGAATGACGGCCAGGCTTATTCGCTGCCTATGTGTATGTGTGTGTGTGTGTGTCTATATTTGTGTGTGTGTGTGTGTGTGTGTATGAGTGTAACGCCAGTGTGTTTGCTGGCCTACATTGTAAACTACATTTAGATACAATGCAATGTGCGATATGATATTACAATACACTCTGCACCCGGCCTGACACACCGTCTTGTTCGAGAAGAGGCGCTGGTTCTGTGTCCACAGCCGCCGGCTCGGCACGCAGCACGAAATAGTTGACTGATCGATCGCGCAGCCACAGTCTGAAAGCCCCCTCAAGCAGCAGTGGCTGACTGGTGGGATGGGCGGCCAGCAGACGGCGCTGTTCCTCGCTCTGACAAGACACCAGCCAGGTTCGGTCCTGGGCCTCGTCAGGCAGATCGCACTCCTGACCTCACACACACACATACACTGTAGTATGACACTACATATGACGTCACACATACACGCTTGCCCCACACACCCACATGACGTCATCATGCACCCACTTGCGATGACGTTATATGCCAGAAAGTTCAGCCGCATACTACTCACACAAATATACATAAAGACACATATATACGAGGGAGAGTCAAAAATTATACGCACTCTTGGTTTTTCAATGTATTTACACAAAAGCAGGGCATAAGCAAGTACATCATTTTTCTACATAGTCTCCTTGTTTTTCAATGCACTTGGTCCAGCGGTCCACAAGCTTGCGTATTCCCTCCGAGAAGAACTTTTGGGGTTGGTCATGCAACCACTTATGCACCGCCTCTTTCACATCTTCATCCGTAGGAAATCGCCGACCTCGTAAACCATCTTTGAGCGGTCCAAATAAATGGTAGTCGGAAGGGGCGAGATCTGGGTTGTAGGCAGGGTGTTCCAGCACCTCAAAACCCAATTGGTGAATTGTTTCAACAGTATTAGCGGCCGAGTGTGGGCGTGCATTGTCATGCAACAACAAAACGTTCTTCGACAATAGGCTTCGGCGTTTGGTGCGAATTGCTGGCTTCTGTTTGTTGGCCAGCAAAGCACTGTATCTTGCACTGTTGATTGTGCACCCTTTTCCAGGTAGTCATCCAGTATAGGTCCTTTCGAGTCCCAAAAAAGGGTGAGCATCACCTTTCCTGCAGAAGCCTGAGTCTTGAATTTCTTCGTCGCTGGCGAGTCAGGATGCTTCCACTCCATACTCTGTCTTTTGGATTCTGGCTCATAATGATGCATCCACGTTTCATCGCCTGTGACTATTCTGCTCAAAAATCTCTCACCATCATTGTTGTAGCGATCGAGTAAACGTTGAGAGACCTCAAGACGCTCGCATTTGTGCTCTGCAGTAAGCTCTCTTGGCATCCATCTCGCACAGACTTTATGGAAGCCGAGCTCATCGTGGATGATTTGAAAGGCAGAACCATGACTAATCTGCAGAGAACAAGCTACCTCATCAATGATAACTCGCTGGTTCGCCATTACCATCTCTCGAGCTTGCTGAATCTTCTAATCAGTGATGGAGGTTGATGGACGTCCTGCACCCTCTTCGTGCGTCACGCTCGTCCGGCCACTTTTCAACTTCTCAATCCACTCATACACACTTCTACGCGGTAGTGCACTGTCCCCGTATTGTGCTAAAAGCCTTCGATGAATTTCAGCCCCTGACACTGCTTCTGACCAGAGAAATCGGGTCACTGATCTTTGTTTTTCCTTGGTGCATGCTGCTAGTGGAGCGGCCATGTTTACACTGTCAAGACATGAGGCAAAATGACGCAAACAGACTCAAACTTTGATCACATGACCACAACAGTATCAACTATAAGCACGCATGCGCAGAACGCAGTGTGGCAACACTGAAGACATGCTATAGCGAAAGTGCGGATAATTTTTTACTCACCCTCATATATATATATATATATATATATATATATATATATATATATATATATATATATATATATATATATATATACAGAAACACACACAGACACACACACACATACATACAGTGGATCCCGTAATGGATTCCGAAAAACCCCCGCGTAATACGAATGTCCGTAAAGTAAGCCCGCCCTATACATATAGATGTAAAATAAGGGAGTATTAGTCATTTGTCAGGGCATATCTGACGGTCATTTGTACAGAAAAACGTGAAATTATATGCTCTATCAATTCGTTATAAGAATAAATGCATGAATTCAATATGGTATCAATGATCAAATCAAAACTGACAATGCAATATGGGAAAGTTACGGAGATACACACACACACACATTACATTACATTAAGATATTTATATAGCGCCCTACACCTAGAGGGTCTCTAAGGTGCTGCGCGCACACACACACACACACACACACACACTCAAACAAAGGACATACACATTCACAATCACACAAACCAACACACACACACACACAGACACGAAGAAGACAGACGAGTGCACATACACTGAAAATCACACTTCCATACATGAGAGACAAAAGCACACGCACACACATACCTATTGAGGATGACAGCATATCAGACAGACAGCACTGAAGACAACACAGCAGACAATCAGGTACATACACTCAGATAGGCAAGAAAAATAATACAATAAACACACAGATATAAATAACACAACTCAACACCACAGACACACACAGACATTTGATACATTTGAACGATACATTTGAACCAGCACGTGAACACAACATCAACTTGAGACGAACAAGACCGCTTGAATATTACAAAATATATATTTTGTAATATATATTTCAACGATAAATGCTACCATGTTTGTGTATGTGTATGTATGTATGTGTGTGTATGTTCATACATGTATGTATGTGTGTATTTATATATATGTAAGTTTGTATAATGTATGTATATATAGTGCAATGAAAAGCGCGTGCCCAGCGATTGCAATAAATCATTGATTGATTGATTGATTGCTGACGCACCAGATAAGTGCTGGTTTGAGCCCGGGGGTCGGCGGCAGCTAGGCGAGTCACGGCCAGCTGTGCCAGCTGCAGCTGCTCGTCCGGCAGCCGTTCTGGCAGCTGCCAGGGCGAGCTGTAGCGAAACTTGGGCATCCAGTAGTTCATGTAGGCGAGTCGACGGTGCGGGTGCGTGTAAGCGCCGAATATGGCCACAATGAGACGATTGGTGGCCACGTCGGGAATCACCGCTACACACACACAAATACACACACACATGAATATACACATACATACATGAATACACACACAAATACACACACACATGAATATACACATACATACATGAATACACACACAAATACACACACACATGAATATACATACAAATACACACACAAATACACACACAAACATGAATATACACATATACACATCCATACACATACATGAATATACATACACAAATACACACACAAATACACACATACATATGAATATACACACACACACAAATACACACACACACATGAATATACACACAAATACACACACAAATACACACACAAATACGCACACAAATACACACACAAATACACACACAAATACACACACAAATACACACACATGAATATACACATACATACATGAATACACACACAAATACACACACACACACACACACACAAATATACACATACATTAATACACACACAAATACACACACACATGAATATACACATACATACATGAATACACACAAATATATACACATGAATATACACATATACACATCCATACACATACATGAATACACACACAAATACACACACACACACACATGAATATACACATACATACATGAATAAACACACAAATATATACACATGAATATACACATATACACATCCATACATATATACATGAATATACACACAAGCACACACACACACACACACACATGAATATACACACACAAATACATACACACATGAATATACACACACAAATACACACACACATGAATATACACATACATACATGAATACACACACACACACAAATACATACACACATTAATATACACACACAAATACACACACACATGAATATACACATACATACATGAATATACACACACACACAAATACATACACACATTAATATACACATATACACATCCATACACACATGGATGAATATACACACAAATACACACACACACACATACACAAATACACACAAACATGCACATATGAATGCACACACACAAATACACGTATATACATGCACACATACACATATACACAAACAAACAGTATTTGTGTGTAGCAGGCAGACACATACTCGCACTTGCATACACACAGACACGCACAGACGCAAATACACACATGCACAAACACACATGCACAAACACACAGACACACACACACAGTATTTGTGCGTAGCAGTTAGACAGAGACTCACAGTGTTTCTCCATTCTGGTGAGAACCTCGATGGCGCAGTCCTGCTGTCTAGCTCGATGTCTCAACTCTATCTGTATAAATACACAAATAAACATACACAAACACACACACAGAAGCATATAAGCACACATACATACAAACAAAAGCTAAACGCACGTACACACACACACACACACAAATATATATAAGCACACAATCAAACATACTCACACACATATACACACGCACACATACATAGACTAGCACACAAACACTCACAAACACCAATACAAGTACAACACAGACACATACGCACACGCGCGGACGTGCCTACAGACAGACAGACAGACAGACAGACAGACATACAGACAGACAGGCAGACAGACAGACAGACAGACAGACAGACAGACAGACACCTGAATTGTGTTGGTGGCCACCAGATCTCCAATAGGAAACAGACCCAGCAGTGCCTTGTACACGTCGATATCCCGGTGTACGTTGAACTGTTCCATTTGGTCGAGCGAGGCCAGAATGAAGTCCACATATCCGCGTCTATTAACACTGGCCTCGCGAAACATGTTGACAGCACGCATGAATGTCTTCTTACTCTTCTCCTGCACAACAAACAGGCGTGCGCATGTGGACACACACACACACACACACATTCGTTCTTTCTATTATAGAAGTCTTTGCTATTTGTGTGTACAAATGTGTACATGTGGGCACACACACATACACACACATTCGTTCTTTCTGTTATAGAAGTATTTACTATTTGTGTGTACAAATGGGTACATGTGGACACACACAGACAGCCACACACATTCGTTCTTTCTATTATAAAAGTATTTACTATTTGTGTGTACAAATGTGTACATGTGGGCACACACAGACACACACACATACACATTCGTTCTTTCTATTATAGAAGTATTTACTATTTGTGTGTACAAATAAGCAAATAGAATACCTGAGACAAATATATATCTCACGGAAGTTTTATAATTGTGTAAATACATATGGTTTCATTAACTTGATGCAAACAAAGAATATACGCGTAATCTCGCTAGGTTTCTTAAACAAGCATTCAAGTTATATACGTGATTTGTAGCATTATGATTGGAAATTTGCATATTTGGATTCATATATAATATAATATTGAATTGTTTGTTGTTTTGATGTTGTGCTTTGTTGTTGTTGTTGTTGACTAACATGAATTCATAATTACTATATGAACCTGTGTGCGCGTGTGCTATATATGGTAAGACTTCTATTTGAGCGGTATATCGTTCTATTTTTCAAACCTTCCCTCGTAGTTTCGTTCAATTAGAAGGTGCCGCTCTATTTTTCAACTAGCTGATGAGAATTTTTGGAGAAGATACGCTAAATTTTGTGGATGACAAAAGAACCAGGCAACGTATGTATATTTATTTAACATCAGCCACAAATACAGCGTGATTACTGGTAACTAATGACAAATTCACTAATAAAAATAAGTCAATAATAGCTATTGCCAAAAGAGAAGATTTAATCAATGTGACGTTTAATTAGATGCGGCGTTCAAATATAGGTTTTGCGATATATACACAGGTATATATACACTAGGTACAGAGCCGTTGCGAGGAATTATGGGCCCCCCCGAAAGCAACACTTGGGGCCCCCATTATAAATAAATCACCAATTAATGAATGTATTTATTAGACATAATCACATAATACGTGAAGCAAGTATTATGGTACGGGGTACGGGGGTACGGGGGGCGGTTGCTACGGCTCTGACTACGTAAATGCACACACACACACACACACGCCAGCACAGCACAGCACAGGCACTCACATCTGAGTCGAAGAAACGCGACCTGGCCGGTACTTGAGCACTGCTGCGTTCACTGCGTCGCTTGCTGTCCGCCTGCTGCCGACAACACGCCGTCCTGTGCAGCGCTCGAGCAACAGACAGCGCCGGCGGCGGCGACACACGTGACGGACGTAAACGAAGACGTGACCAGAATGTCATCGACAGTCGCAGATGACCGCACATGATCCGCGCGTCACGGAGCAGTCAGGACAAACAGACAAATGTGTGTATGTGTGTGTGTGTATGTGTGTGTGTGTGTATGTGTGTGTGTGGCAATACTGAGTGGTGTCGCGGCAATACTGATGCCTGTACGCCCAAACAATTGCTCACATTGCTCGCATCTCTCGTCTTGAAGTTGGAGTCCACGCTAGATATCTGACAAACAAGTAAAAATACGGTTTATAGCAGATTTTTGATGAAACAAACAGCCTGGATAGTAGTTAGGTAGGTAGGTACTCTAATGAATTAACGCGTTTGTAAACGCGAGAAAGTGCAACATTATTTGGTGTTCGTGCACTGTCATGCACCGTTGCAACTAATGTTGACTTCATGGAAAACCCAATACAAAGGATTCAAATTCAAATTCAAGGTTTCAAATTGACCGTAAATAGCAGCAACATGTTTTTAAAATAGTATAAAACTATTCACAAATGTGTCCACAAAACAAATCAGGTTATTCGTAGTTAATTACGTAGAAACAAAACCAGTTATTCGCCAATTCTGCACCTCTAAACAATGCGTTCAATCAGAAAATACCGTATGAGATACGGTGAATTCGACAGCGATCACATACTCAATTAAATCGCAGTTTAACTCAGAATTAAGAGATAGAACATGTTTAAATTTTAGCTGTATCTAAAACTTACAGAATACTCACTCTGTATAGCAATGTTGTATAGCAATAATCAGAAACGTATTAGGCGTTTTGTATTTGTCGCATATCCTCACACGATGACAGTAAATATTTTCCGCTAGGCACCGCGCATTTCTCAAAAATAAAAATTGCCACATTTACCCAGCCATTTAGCAGCATAGTCGAAAAGAACTAACATTGAATATTACATTCGAATATCCTCTCCCACCACACCAAAAAATAACGTGTCCACAGAAAAAAAAGGAAAAATGAAAACATTTGCTCATAAGCGGCGTGACATGTAGTTATCAGTGTGCCTTGAGCTTGGAAGCATGTACTGAATCCATTGGTACTGATAAACAAGAAAACTCATACTCATTCATGTTTATTCACAATTATCTCTTCACCGACATTGACAAACACAGACACACAAACAAACAGACAGACAGACACATACACACGCACACACAAACACATACATCCACCAAGGTAGAATGGCTGTTACTATACTAAATTCCTAGCGCGGAAACAACATACACCAAGTCTAGCAAATCTATCGTTCCAATGGGCAGGCTAGCAAATTCTAAACACACATACAATCCAGTTGGCCCGCTGGTAATAGCCAACTTGCTGTTGCCATAGCAACCAAACAACACGCTCCTCCTAATAGACAAGAAAACACCAACAAATCACAACAAAATCTTTGGACAAAAGCCGGATAGACGGAGTCGGAGTAAGCCCTGATCAGCCGGATAACCAACACGGAACAACTCCGTCCATCATGCTCAAAACAACATATCGATAAAATAATAATAAAAATGATAGCACAGAAACAAACACAGGTTCATTTGTCATATTCTTATTCAGACATACACAAACAATTACCGACCAGTATGTAGCTTAATGAGTAATTTGGGACACTGAGAAAGAGAAAAGAGAGAGAGAGAGACAGAGATATTGCGGTGCGTTTGCCCATAGTTACCCCCGAGAGATTACCCCCACCCCCTCCCACGCTCACACAACACACAATTTGTACCCAAACACGCTTGCCAGCTATCACTGCACTGGAAGATATACTAACACCACAGCAAATATACGCACGATGGGCAATTATTCCAAGCTAGACTCGCTAACTACACACCAGCACACACACACACACTCACATACACTCACACACACTCACATACACTCACATACACTCACACACACTACAATACAAAGGGTCCATCAATAGGAACAAAGCAACGCTTGTCCCATAGACAACCACTGAAGCATCATTGAAGGAAGAATGGCGTATATTATTAGTTGACGCACTAGGATATGCACGTGTGGGGAAGCCAGCGGAACAGATCACATATACATCAGCGTATGTCCGTGTGTGAATGTGTGTGAGTGTGTGTGTTAATGGGCAGACTAAAACACACACACACACACACATACGCTCAAACACACACGCACGCATACAAATACAGACATCCAGCATGGATAGGTGATGTTATAGAGGCAGTAGGGAGTTATGTGTGAAGACATAGACTGCACTTGGCCGATTTCAAATACACAGCGTATCTGTGATCAAACACACATACACACATACACACAAACATACACACACATACACACACATATACGCGCGTGCAAATATATCGCTGTTTTGTTGCACTGAACAATGTTGATCTAGAGCGACTGCAAATAAAACAGATTGCAATTTCGACTGATTTACCGAGCAAGAA
>OU696584.1:6762203-6789703 GCA_916048095.2 Sacculina carcini
ATACATATTGAAGAGGAGAGGACCTAAGACAGAGCCTTGAGGTACACCACAAGTTAGTGGGCAAGCCTCACTACAGGAATCAGCAGAGGTAGAAACAAACTGAAGTCTATCAGAAAGATAAGAGCGAAAGAAAGAGAGAGCTGTGTCGCTGATGCCTAAGTCTAACAAGGTATCAATAAGAAGCAGATGATTAACAGTGTCAAATGCAGCAGAGAAGTCTAGTTGTATAAGTAGAACATCATTACCAGAGAGAGTAGATTTGATAATAGAATCATAGAGAAAAATGAGAGAAGTTTCAGTAGAGTGAAAGTGACGGAAACCAGACTGCTCAGGAAGAAACAAATTGTTAGATTCAAGATATTCAGATATCTGTATGTAGGCAGCCATTTCAAGAACTTTGGACAGCCAAGGAATTCTAGAGATAGGTCTATAGTTAGAAAGCGTGTTAGCATCCAGATCAGATTTCTTAAGTATAGGGAGAATACTGGCAGTTTTACATGCCAGAAATTGCCCATGAGTGAAAGAAGCATTGATGAAGTTAGTTAAGAAAGGAAGAAGCAGCTCAATAGAGTGAGGAATCCTGGAAAGATCAATGGGGTCGAGAGATGAAGAATGAATTTTAACATGCCTTAAAATAGCTCTACAGTCAGAGATGGTTACTAAAGCAAAAGAGTTAAAAACAGATGAGGTTGAGCACGGAGAGGATAATGGTAGAACAGAAGGGAACAAGCAACGAATCTTATCAATTTTGGATTGAAAAAAATTCATAAATAAAGAAGGTAATTGGTTAGATGCCAAATCAGGAAGGATGAGACTACGGGAATTACCTAAGAGACTGTCAAAAAGCTTCCAAAGTTTCTTAGAATTGAGACAGGAAGAGATTTTAGAATTATAGTAAGATTTTTTGGCGGAATCACAGAGAAGGTGATGATGCCGACGAGCAGAACAGAAAGTTTGCCAAGAAGAGTCAGTCTTGAGACGGCGCCATTGACGCTCAAGACGACGAAGGGAGATTTTAGAGTTTTTAATATCAGAGTTAAACCAAGGACAGCGAGTATTAGATGAACGGAAGACTTTAACAGGAATAAAGGTGGACTTAAGAGAATCAAGGGATGTGTTGAAATACCCTAAGAGAGAAGCAGGCGGTATATGAACGAAATATTCAATAGCAAAACACAAGTGCATATTGATATAAAGAGAATCTAAGTCAGCATTTCGATAATCCGAGAAACTAATAGTTTTAGGAGATTTACAAGTGATAGGCAGGCGGGCAGAAAATTCAATTAATGAATGATCAGATATGGAGGAATCAATAGGGAAAACAGTGATATCTTTAATCAGAACAGAAGAATCAGTAAGAGAAAGGAGGAGATCAAGTGTGTGGCCGTGAACATGAGTAGGGCAGCAGATATGATTACAAAGACCAAATGAGTCAATTAATTGTAAAAATGTAGAAGAACAAGACTTAAGATGAGGCGCATCAACCCAAAGGTTGAAGTCACCACAAATTACTATTCTAGAAGAAAAAATTGGAAGAAGTGCGTCAACAAGAGAAGAAAACTCATCAAGAAAAATCGAGGAGGAAAAAGAATTAAGACGATAAATGATGACAATACATACAGGAAGAGTAGTTTTACCTATAACCTTACAACATAAATGTTCAAATGACTTAAAAGTGATATCTACACTACATAGATAGGCATTAATTACGTTCGAATTGAATACAAAGGAAACACCACCACCAGAGCATTTAGTAGAATTAGAGACGTTCAAAGGGTGACAATTATGAAAAGCTGAGTAGCCAGAAGGAAGTGAGTAGTCAAAGGAGGATATTTCAGCAACAGAGAGCCATGACTCAATAATCATAAAAATATCATACTTAGGAAGAATGGACGTAAAAAGTGATATTTTAGACCTAATAGACCTAAAATTCAAGAAAGCACATTTCAATAGACCAATTTCATTGTTAGACTTAGAACAATAAGTAATAGAAGACGAATCAGGGATAGAAGAATGACACTTATCAGCGGATGATGAGCTGGTTGAAGGAAGCAGTACTGAAGAATCAGCGTCCAATTCAGAGTTAGAATGTTGAACACAATCAGTCAGGCCGGTGGTCCAGTCTAGTTTCCCGAATTGAGATCCTCGACGGTCTGAGTCCGGTTGATCACGCGGGTTCTCGATGACAGAAAGCAGGGGCAGGCTGAATCAAACGCTGCATGGCAGACGTTGTCACGACCCGCACGTACACAGTTGATGCACTTGCGGGCATTCATCCTCGAGCACGACTTGGTGGTGTGTTTTCCAGCACACCACCCACAAGTGGCCTCTTGGGCTCGACATTTGTTGTCCATGTGACCATGACGCTGGCATTTGACACACCGAGTGACCCAAAAGCGGTCATACACCAGGCACCTTTGGTCACCCAAATATACAAATCCGGACTTGATGACAATGTCACGGATGACAGGAGACACAGCCACGACAACAGTTTTTGTGTGCTCCGACGATTTTTTGGAGAACAGCACCTTGATGTCCGAGGCACGCTTGATGGCGGCTCTGACTTCGCTGTTCTTCCTGGTCAAAAACTCGACGATGTTCTTGTCGGCAATATCGGAGCTGACAGATGTTATTGTCAGCTTCGACAGAATTTTTCCAGGACAAGACGTCTTGAGGTGGTCAACATCTTTCATAGCCTTCAGGGCGTGGCCAACGGTCTTGCTGTCGGGGAGTTCCACCTTGACAGCGCCTTTTTTGGTGGTGGACACTCTCAGCACCGGCACAGTTTTGAGAGCCTCAGAAACTCGCTTGGAATCGACAGGGGATTCGTCAGGAGACTTGACGATGATCTCCCTGCAGATCGCTTGCGCATAGGAACGCGGAGGTTGCAGTGCCGACGACGTTGGTGTTGGCAGGAGAGCTGGCGGTGTGGGTAGCAGCGGAGATGTCAGCTTCGGCTTGCACACGAGCTGAAGCTGGAGCTTCATCTCATTGACTGTCTTGGTCAATTCTTGCAGTGATTGAGCACTGTCAGATGGCTTGTACAATGAGGCTTCACTGGCTTTCTCAGATGTAGTTTGGACAAGAGTGTCCAGCCAGGCATGCATTTCCGGTGTATTGGTGTCACGAGCCAGAATACAACTCTCACAGGTGAAGGCCGATCTGGTCGTGAAGAAATTGATCACCACGTATTTGGGCAATCGCGAACATCGAACATGCACGTATTTGCTGCATTTAGAGCAATACAGCGCGCAATCGGAAACCGCCATTTTGCACATTCCACAGCAGGTACCGGCAGGAGGAGGGGAAGCACGAGAGGGCTGGAGCCCGGCAGGTTTCTTCACCGCGACCATTGTGGATGCGATAAGAATCACAAATCAAAACACACAGGCAGACGCGCATACAAACACACGATCCACGTGTAAGGACGCTGGTCAGTGTGCAAGCACCCGCACACTCACTCACACACACGCACACACACACACACTCTCACGCACGCACGTCCAGCCCTGCAGACGCGCATACAAACACGCGACCCACGTGCAGAGACGCCGGCCGGTGTTCACACACACACACACACACGCACGCACGAAGGGTCGGGCCAGGCACAAAATCGCACCTAGCCGCGAAATCCTTGATCACAATCAGCAGCACACCACGAAAACGCACGAAAACGCAACTAGCACGACCACCACGAAAACACATCCGCACGGGACAAGCTCTCAAACAAGAGTGAACATGTGTGTGTGTGTTCACACACACACACACACACACACACACACACACACACACACACACACACACACACACACACACACACACACACACACACACACACACACACACACACACACACACACACACACACACACACACACACACACACACACACACACACACACACACACACACACACACACACACACACACACACACACACACACACACACACACACACACACACACACACACACACACACACACACACACACACACACACACACACACACACACACACACACACACACACACACACACACACACACACACACACACACACACACACACACACACACACACACACACACACACACACAAAGACAAAGACAAAGACAAACACACACACACACACACAAACACACAAAGACAAGCACAAACACATACACACACACAAAGACACACACACACACACACAAACACACCGGTAGGTTGAGAGTCGCGGCAGTGGATGGGCATGGCCGTGCGAAACACACTGAACAACACATCAGACTTGATGATGTCAAAATCCCAGCATAATACCGAACCTCGGTCCTCGTTGCGTACCAGTACCTCGTGAACCTACACACACACACACACACACACACACACACACACACACACACACACACACACACACACACACACACACACACACACACACACACACACACACACACTAATATTTTTAGACATAGAATAGTTATGCAAAAGTTAGATAGGGATGATTGTATAGTTTGGGATAATTCAGGCAAGAGGGGTCATGGTGAAAACTGAAAAGGATTAGATGTTTGAGAGATGTTAAGAAGTATAGTTTCCCATATAGGTGCGTTGATGTCTGGAATCAGTTAGGGGAGAATATTGTAGAAGCTCAAAGCGTAGGAGCATTTAAAGAAAGACTGGATATTGTGTGAAATACTGGGAATTTCAGAGAAGATAGGTTAGAGGGTGGGTTGAAGACAGAACAGCACGAGCATAGCTCATCTCCTGTGCTAAACTAATAGCTGAGTACAAATAGGTGAGTACAAATAGCTGAGTACAAATAGGTGAGTACACACATACACACACACACACAGAATGATGACATATATAATAAGCTTGACACCCGGGGACCCGTCTAAAACTCACTCACACACACACACACACACACACACACACAAACACACACACACAACATAACAAATACATGAACAAATAACAAGTATAGATAAACAATGTGTGTAAATGGGAGAAAAAAATCAGGGAGGAGGAAACAATGAAAGGGAAAGTATTATAATAATTATTATTATTAATTACAGGCAAATACAGTAGCATGAGAGAAGAGTGCAAGTGCACTATTACCACCCTGTGCGATGACCTCCCATGTGTACTGGAAGCTAACTAAAAAGAGGAAAAAATAGAAAAACAAAGAGAAAAGCGAGAGAGAGAGAGTGTGTGTGTGAGTGTATGTATGTGTGTGTGTGTTTATTTAGGCTTATTGTCACTCATACATATAAGCACACACATGTGAAAAAATAATCGTATAGCACAGTGACAAAGTCCTATAAGCCGAAGCTTCTTTTAGGACTTGTTTAAATCAAATATAGTGAGCAACTAAATTAATATAATACAATCACAAGGCAATAAAATCGAATAACAATCAAACATGATATATCATGCAACACAAAACAATTTGCAAACGACAATTTGCAAGCGAAAATGTGAAAACAATTCGCAAAACAACAGGAGTGTGAAAGAGAGAAATATATGTTACCTCAAACAAGAGCAATTTCAGAATGTTCAGTTCTTTGTTTCTGCAGCAAATGTTTCTTCAATTTGTTTTCGAAAATAGCGTATTTCCCTACATTGTGTGTGTGTGTGTGTGTGTGTGTTTTTTTTTTTGTGTTTTTTTTTTGTTTTTTTTGCACACACATTATATTATACATACAAAATCATACACTCTGATCAAAATATCACTCTTTAATCTGTGTGTGTGTGTGTGTGTGTGTGTGTGTGTGTGTGTGTGTGTGTGTGTGTGTGTGTGTGTGTGTGTGTGTGTGTGTGAGTGTGTGTGTGTGTGTATGTATGTGTGTGTGTGTATGTGTGTGTGAGCGACCTGTCCCCTGGTGAGTGAGACACAATGATACACAGAGTCCATGCCGCCACACAAGTCTTTCTTCTGAGAGTCCAACTGGTCGTCTGTCAGATACATCGACTTGGGTATAAGCCCGCCCTCGTTCACTTTACACTAGACACACACACACACACACACACACACACACACACACACACACACACATACAGAGTCAACAAAGTCTGTACAACAGACATCAACTAATGGTGGCACCACAGCAAAACTAATAGACATTATAAATATATAAATTAATAAATTAAATATGTAAAAAATAACAGACAATTAAATCAAATACAATTAATAAAAACACACACATATCTCTACCAATACAATAATTAAGATAATAATTGCACATGTATTCAACTTTTGACTGCATGAATACTCAACTGTTACATACACAAGAATTTCATAATTTCACCTGAATTCATAAGCAGTATACGTCCAAGATACGGAAATTATAGATTTATAGAAAAAATTACCGAATAATGATACGATAATGGATTTACAGGTATAAAATATATATATTAACTAATAATTGTAAGTGTATTATTAATAATTGTAATTAATAATTAATTGTAATTGTATTTTATTGTAATTAATAATTGTAAGTGTAAAACTTGTTGCACACACACACACACAAACAAAAATCGCTAAATGTTGGCGAAAATCGCTAGTCTGGCAGCACACGGTCTGGCAGCACTGACCGACGCGCTGCCGCCGAGAAAGTCGGGAATGCTGTGCTCGGGAATGTAGTCGGGCAGTTTGGCGCGAAAATCGCCGTCGCAAAAGAGAAATTTGGCGCGCGTCTTGTCGTCAATGAACGTCGACACGATGGTCCACAAGATCGGGAAGACGCGCGGCGCCTGAATAATCAGCACGCGACTCATTGTCTCCGGGTAATTAGCCTCCATTATCTCGATTATACGTAACAACGCCTGCCAACACACACACACACACACACACACACAGATATATGCATACAATTATTTTATTGTTGGTGGTTTATTGAAGCACATATATTTATTGTTGATTGTTGTTATTTATTGAGTGTGACATTACCGAGTGTAATCGGATCAATTGTTTATTGTAATTTATCTATTATTTTGTCTTCGAACTCTCTTTCTCTTTCTATATTTTCTTTTCAATACTCTATTTCTCCTAATCTTTTGGGCGTTTCCAGTACACATGGGAGGCCACCGCACAGGGTGATAATAGTGCACTTGCACTCTTCCCCCATGCTACTGTATTTGCCTGTAATTAATAATAATAATAATAAATATTATCATAAACATGGATCAACAATAATTATCATTAATATATACTACTAAATACAGCACGTACACGGTCCGATGTCTGAGTCAGCTAGCGAAGGCGATTGGTTCCATTGTAGCACATCGTTATATACTCGACATAAATGAAACAATACATAATTATCGTTGTAAATACGATAAATGTATGCACAATTGACTTATTGAAGGTAATATGAGCTAGCAAAAAGCAGCATAGACAATTATTTGCTGTATTTTTGTCTCCAAAGAGCACACACACACACATACACACCCTGACAGATGCAAACACACAAACACACATAATACACAATACACTGGCACACACTGACACCCACACACACAAACTGACACTGACACACCCACACACACACACACACTGACACTGACAACCACACATACACATTGACACTGACACCCACACAAACATACACACTGACACCCACACACACATACACACCCACACACTGACACCCACACACACTGACACACCCACACACACATACACACTGACACACACCCACACATACACACTGACACACACCCACACATACACACTGACACAAACTGACACACAGCCTGACACACAAACTGACACACATACAAACTGACATACACACAGCCTGACACACACCTTGATGCCCGGTCTCCACAGGTGTCGCATGTTGAGGCCGTCCAGATCAGCTAGCAGTGTCCAAGAGCAGATGGGCCGGCCCAGTTTCATGGTGCTCTCGTCAGCTAGCTGCAAACCCTCCTCACAAATGTGCAACACCTGCAACCACACACACACACACACATACATGTATATACACACACACATACCTACACACGTACACATATAGACAGAAGGATATATAGGCTTATATGAATGTCCGAACACATACACACACATAAACGTATACATACACGTATACATACACACATACGTACAAATACACGTGCACATATAGGTACGAGAATAAATTTGTATATGAATGCACCAAGACATACACACACATATACACATATACGATCTATGTTTTACTCAAAAGCCTGTACACACGTACATGTACACTTATAAGTACGTACACACACATACACACACGTATAAACACATGTATACATATAGACACGAGTAGATAGGAGTATATAAATGCTCAGACACACACACACAAACGCACACACAATAACATACACAACAAAACACCCACTAACACAAACACACACACACACAATAGCGTACATAATAACAGACGCACATACACACTCTAACACACAACACACATACTAACACACAAAACTAAAACACAACATACACACCAAAATACATAACATACAGTAACATACGCACAATAACACACACACACACTAACATACACACAAATATTAACATGCACAATAGCACACACACAGACAGAGACACTAACATACATACACACACACACACACACACACACACACTAACATACACACACCATAACACACTACATACAGACACACATACACTAACATGCATACCACACAGTGTAGCATACACACAATAGCATAGACACACACAGACACACACACACACACACAGACAGACAGACAGACAAACAGACAGACAGACAGACAGACAGACAGACAGACAGACAGACACAAAACAGACACACACACAGACAGACAGACAGACAGACAGACAGACAGGCACCAGTTTCAGTAGTCCTTCTTCGCCGATGGACTTGACCAGACCTTTGACGTCCATCTGTCCCAGTCTAATCACGTACAACGGCCTGCCATCTGGCGGACAAAACATCAACTAACAGTCAATATGCATTGCAAGTATTAAATGAATAAAATATGTATGAATATGCATAGAAAAAAACTATGTAACTTCATTGTAATCAATCATGTAAAATATGTACATTTATTATTAATAAAATATGTAAAAATTTGCATAAACCAAAGCATTAAATTGTGTATGGAATGTATTGAATATGTTCGACGGCTTATTATAAGCGTATCGGCTCGCCACTGGTTCATAGGCAACTCCCGTCCTGTCAAAATTATGAGAGCAAGTCCCGAACGTTCTCGGGCCCCAAAAATGTCCCAAAAATTAATCGACCTTCGTGTGCATGCGTGTGTATGTTTGCCGTATTATTCTGGATATTTTTTATGTTTGTTTATGTTTGTGTGTGTGTATGTGATTGATTGTCTATGATTGTGTTTGATTGTCGATGATTGTACTTGATTGTTGATGACTCTGCTTGATTGTCTATGATTGTGCTTGATTGTCGATGATTGTACTTGATTGTTGATGATTGTGCTTAATTGTCTATGATTGTGTTTGATTGTATATGATTATCGGTGATTATAATTGCTCATTGACGATTGTGATTGTGATTGTCAGTGATTGTGATTGTCAGTGATTGTGATTGTCAGTGATTGTGATTGTTATTGTCAGTGATTGTGATTGTGACAAAATTCGGCGAATTCAGTTAGTTAAATTCACACAGTGTGCCCTTTTTGTCTTGTGTTCTACTACTGTTATAGTTGTTTTGTGTGTTCGCCAACTAATAGTGGCGATATACGCTGGACAACCGGCCTAACTATCACATACCATCATGCTGATACACTATTTGACAATAACCACAGCCAGGTTCATAACCAACACTGTGGCTGACATTGCCAACTGAAGTTCAGTGTGTATGTACGTGTGTGTGAGCATGTACGTGTGTGTTTATGTGTGTGTGTGTGTGTGTATGTACATGTACGTGTGTGTTTGTGTTTATGTATGTACATATACGTGTGTATAATGTGTGTGTGTGTTTATGTGTGTATGTATGTGTGTGTGTGTGTGTTTATGTGTGTACGTATGTGTGTGTGTGTATGTGTGTTTGTGTGTGTGTTTATGTATTTATGTGTTTATGTGTGTGTGTGTGTCAGTGTACTGGTATGCCTGTGTATCAGTTTGTGTGTCCGTGTGTCAGTGTGTGTCAGTGTGTGTCAGTGTGTGTCTCATATCATCGCATAAAGTGTGTGTGTGTGTGTGTGTGTGTGTATACACACGAGTGTGCGTATATCAGTGTGTGTTGCAGTTAAATGGTATATATATAATGGTATATATTATAGTATATATTAAATGGTATATGTGACGCGGCACCAGTATCGCAGTGATGCCAGATGCCCGGGTAGTATTGTTGCACGACGGCAGGCAGCGTGTACTCGTGCAACAGACGATCAACCTGGTGCTTCTTGCGCCACACAAGACTGGCACTCAACATCTCACGAGCCTTCTCCACACTGAAGTCACGCGCACGCAAGAACCGCAACAATGTTGCATCGCCCGGCGTCTAGCAACATACAGACACACACACACATACAGACATACACAGACACATTGTATATTGTTCTTATTTGTACATGTGAAATGTAAGCCTGTCTATGAGCATTAGCTGGACGGGTCTTTTTGCCAATTGATACTGTGTTATCTAATGATATTGGTTATTTGTATATGACAATACAATACAATATTTATTTATGTGTATGTGCATACGTGTCTGGGTATGCTTATAATTGTGCGTGTATACATGCATGTATCAGTGTGTCAGTGTATGTGTCAGTGTGTCAATGTATGTGTCAGTGTGTCAGTGTATCAGTGTATGTGTTAGTATGTCAGTGTATCAGTGTATCAGTGTGTCAGTGTATCAGTGTATCAGTGTGTCAGTGTATCAGTGTATCAGTGTGTCAGTGTGTTAGTGTATCAGTGTGTCAATGTGTTAGTGTATCAGTGTGTCAGTGTATGTGTTGGTGTGTCAGTGTGTTAGTGTATCAGTTGTGTCAATGTGTTAGTGTATCAGTGTGTCAGTGTATCAGTGTATCAATGTATCAGTGTATCAATGTGTTAGTGTATCAGTGTATCAATGTATCAGTGTGTTAGTGTATCAGTGTGTTAGTGTATCAGTGTGTTAGTGTATCAGTGTGTTAGTGTATTAGTGTATCAATGTGTTAGTGTATCAGTGTATCAATGTATCAGTGTATCAATGTGTTAGTGTATCAGTGTATCAATGTATCAGTGTGTTAGTGTATCAGTGTGTTAGTGTATCAGTGTGTTAGTGTATTAGTGTATCAATGTGTTAGTGTATCAATGTATCAGTGTGTTAGTGTATCAGTGTGTTAGTGTATCAGTATGTTAGTGTATCAGTGTGTTAGTGTATCAGTGTGTTAGTGTATCAGTATATCAGTGTATCAGTGTGTTAGTGTATCAGTGTGTCAATGTGTATCAGTGTGTTAGTGTATCAGTATGTTAGTGTATCAGTGTGTCAATGTATCAGTGTATCAATGTGTTAGTGTATCAGTGTATCAATGTATCATTGTGTTAGTGTATCAGTGTGTGTTAGTGTATCAGTCTATCAGTGTATCAATGTATCAGTATATCAGTGTGTTAGTGTATCAGTATATCAGTGTATCAGTGTGTTAGTGTATCAGTGTGTCAATGTGTATCAGTGTGTTAGTGTATCAGTATTTTAGTGTATCAGTGTGTCAGTGTATCAGTGTGTTAGTGTATCAGTGTGTCAGTGTGTATCAGTGTATCAGTGTATCAGTGTGTCAATGTGTATCAGTATATCAGTGTATCAGTGTATCAGTGTATCAGTGTGTATCAGTATATCAGTGTATCAGTGTGTTAGTGTATCAGTGTGTATCAGTGTGTTAGTGTATCAGTGTGTTAGTGTGTTAGTGTATCAGTGTATCAGTGTATCAGTGTGTTAGTGTGTCAGTGTATCAGTGTGTTAGTGTATCAGTGTGTCAGTGTATCAGTGTGTCAGTGTGTTAGTGTATCAGTGTGTTAGTGTATCAGTGTGATCATGTGTCACTGTGTGTGTGTGTCAGTGTGTTAGTGTATCAGTGTGTATCAGTGTGTTAGTGTATCAGTGTGTTAGTGTGTTAGTGTATCAGTGTATCAGTGTGTTAGTGTGTCAGTGTATCAGTGTGTTAGTGTATCAGTGTATCAGTGTATCAGTGTGTCAGTGTGTTAGTGTATCAGTGTATCAATGTATCAGTGTGTCAGTGTGTTAGTGTATCAGTGTGATCATGTGTCACTGTGTGTGTGTCAGTGTGTGTGTGCGTGTCAGTGTGTTAGTGTATGTCACACAGATATACAGCCACCTTGCCCTTGAGCAGGCCGCACACCCAAGCTCTCAGCTGAATCAGCTGACTCTCCTGTAGCGGAGTCAGCTGACCAAGACACCGCTGAATATACTCGGCCTCCAGCTGCGACCTGCCATCTGGCAGCCACAATCATAATCATAATCACAATCACCGACAATCAAACACACACAAACACAAACACAAACAAACATCAAAATATGTCCAGAATAATACGGCAAACATACACTCAAAATGCACTCGAAGGTGGATGACTTTTTGGGACATTTTAGGGCCCGAGCACTTTAGGGACCCGGTCACATGATATCATCCGATACCATGGGCTAGAGGGGCTGAAGCCCCCAAATGTTGACCATCAATATATGGAGTGTAGTTCCGTATGTTTCGTCAAGCCCCCGCCGGAAAGAATCCTTATATGCTTATTAAGAATGGTCTCATAATACCGACCTGAATCAACAGTGGAAGAGAGACGTCGGCTGCCTTGTCTAGTCTGAGTTGTCCGCACTGTGGAGGCCAACTCAACCGGCTCCGTCTCCGGTCCGGACAACTCCAGGTCGGACAATTCCGACCGAGCCCTGTACATGCCCACACACACACACACACATACATACACACAAAAAATGAATACATACATACACACATACACACACAAACAAACACAAACACACACTGACACACACACACACACACATAGTCTTATGCAAGTGTGTGTGTATCAATGATATTAAATAGGTCAACTTAAACTGTACTTAAACTCGTATGTTTATACAGCGTTGAATAAACCTGATAAACTATAAAACTAAAAATAAACGGATGTACTGTGTTGCTCGCCAAATATTCACATTAAAAAATCATTTATAATGTAAATAATAGACTACACATCATCGATTCAAAAATACAAAGTAAGAATTAATCTAGTTATATAATGAATTTATAATAATACCAATCATAATATAACATACGGTATGAGAAAAAACAATATATATTTGTATTAAGCAATTTTTTAGTTAGTTTCCAGTACACATGGGAGGTCACCGCACAGGGTGGTAATAGTGCACTTACACTCTTCCCCCATGCTACTGTATTTGCCTGTAGTTAATAATAATAATAACAAAAGTATTATTAATTATAAATCAATTTACCCATTGATAAGTATTTAGACTATCAATTTACCCATTGATAAATATTTAGACTATCAATTGACCCATTGATAAATATTTAGACTATCAATTTACCCATTGATAAATATTTAGACTATCAATTTACCCATTGATAAATATTTAGACTATCAATTTACCCATTGATAAATATTTAGACTATCAATTTACCCATTGATAAATATTTAGACTATCAATTGACCCATTGATAAATATTTAGACTATCAATTTACCCATTGATAAATATTTAGACTATCAATTGACCCATTGATAAATATTTAGACTAGTAAAACCTGAAGCTTGATGCCAGTCTTGTAGTAGTGCAAGTAAGTGTATATATTAAATTATTTCTTAGTTTTTACATCTGAACGAGTATATTATCACGCTAGCATAAAATAAAAAACCAAAAAAACAGTTTCAAAACACACTTTCAGGGTGTAAGAAAGACTTCTGTACTAACCAGTGAATTAAATTTTAATACAATTTCAATAAAAATAGCAAATTGTTGTTGTTCAATTTGTTACTGCAGTGGAGAATTATTGATCGCATCTTGATGTGCTGTTTTATATATATGAATGTTTTAACTATAAATGTTATATATGTTAATGTTATATATAAATGTTGGGAAATTTTTTGTTTGATATATATTTACATAATTGTATATGTTATATATTTGTAGTTCTGTGAGCTGCTCTGATGCAGTGCAACTAGAAGAATCATAAAAAATAAACAATAGATCAGTCTAGCAGGCAGTAAATCGCTCGCTTTCTGGGTAGCTATTTCAAGACAGACCACAGATGGGCGCACAGTTTATACACGATCAATGTGACAAACGGCGGATTGTCGGTGACACTTCTGACACGAAACAAGCCTGTCTGTCTGTCTGTCTGCGTGTGTGTGTGTGTGTGTGTGTGTCCGTACGTATGACGTCACAAGGAAAACTGCCCACGCAACAGAGCACAAAACATGATAACGCATGCACACACACACACACACACACGAGCATACACTCACCACACATATAGAGAGAGAGAGACACAGACCACGAAAATAACCAAATATGGAATTCACATACCCATCCCGGATGTCCCATGTGAAAGGCGTTACTCATAGTCGCACTTGGCCACGCCCACATGCTGTGTGTGAGGGGGGTGTGGGAGTGGGGAGGGGTGGGGGTGTGCGTGCGCAAGTTGCACGCGACCTTGACCTCAAACACGGGGCTGGAAGACAGAGCGTGGGAGAGAGAGAGAGAGTGGTTAGTCGGAGGAGCGGACAGGAAATGAAATGAAGCCGTGCCTACAGAAAGCAGGACAGATCAATTTAGCGAGGCAGTATGAATGTTTCACAGGCAAAACTACAACTAACACACACACACACACACACTGACACACACATACACACACTGACACACACATACACACACTGACACACATACAGCAAGCGATCAATGGACACTTGTAAGGCCGCGGGGCAAATGCACAGCCTAATTGCACTCAATACGGTATTTTAGCCGAATGGTGTGTGTCCCAGACTGGCAAGCTGGCGTTCCGGGTTCAAAACTCCGATAGTGCAATATTTTATAGCGACTTATATGATGAGAAAATCGACCCAGCTTCCCAACATGACTTTTCGTCAATGGAGAATGGTAGCTATTTCAGTGTTTGATATCACAAAGTGGAGAAGGTCGAATTTGACATGTTTTTGAACCTTAACGTTCTCTCATATGTAACCTTGAAGGACCACTTGAAATGCAATATATGACTGCTAAACAACTACTACCACAACAAGGACTACTAAATAAGGTTAAAAGGTTAAATGCCTAAGTGACAGCTGCTACACGGGAATAAGCCGAAGCTTATGAACACACACAGGTGTGTCCCGTGCAGCTCGCTGCCACCGCAGAACCGACCCTCTCCACGCTATGACGCCACAAGAACGGAAGACGTATTAGAGAGGACCACCTCCCCAGAATGCATGACACAACACATGACTGATATATGGTACCATCATTTACTGCTGGGTGGACAGGGGCTGTTGGGTTATAGAATTCACCCAAATAAATTCTGCTCCACCGGGTTTCGAACCACGAACCTCCCGCTTTTAAGGCAGATGTGCCACCACTACACCACGGAGTATACAGAAAGTATAATATCCACAAATATAATATAAAAGAATAAAGTGCACAAATAAGTATAATATTACTCATTGTCTTGAAATAAATGCACATTTAGCCGCTGTGTGTATGCCAGCCTCTCCTTTCATACCTTTCTAACCTTGTAACCTTCTTCCTTTCTAACCTTGTAACCCACTTATTGAAACTTACAAGCAGCACGCTTTACATAACTCTTCTGCTATTGAAATCTTGACCTGGTCATGTTCGCAGGGTGAGACACACACACACACACACGCATACCAAACGTGATATCCGCATACATACACACACACACATGCACACATTGCGAAGCACGCGCCCAAAAAAGGGATCATAAAAACCGAGCGAAATTATGAACTAGCCTATAGTAAACTTAGAACCAACAAGAAATATGATCTCATTACTCATTCCTGTCGACACAACTGTAGCTATAACCAAAGAACCGGTACCACACACACAAACACACACAAACACAAAAAACACACACAAAACACATGGACACAAGCACGAAACACACACACGCGCTCTCCCTCACACACACACACACACACTCACACACACACACACACGAGCGCCCTACGCCTGATTGATGAATCACAGCGTAGTCCTCATTAGCATAATAGTCGAATAACCATAATAACAATCATACTAACAAACAAACAAAAACCAACTATGACATACCAACACTGACTACACCAATGCAGCTGTACATCGCTTTGTGTGTGTGTGTGTGTGTGTGTGTGTGTGTATGTGTGTATGTGTGTGTCTGTGTTTGCATGTGTCTGTGTGTGTGTGTTTGCGTGTGTGTGTCTGTGTGTGTTTGCGTGTGTGTGTGTGTGTGTGTGTGTTGTGCTTTTATGTGCGTATGTTTGAATGTATGCCTGTGTATGCTGCGTATTCAATACGCGTATGCGTGTATGTGTGTCAGTGTGTGTGTCCGACTGACCTCTCCACATGACCGCGAGTGGTGACGTCACTGTCGACCTTGCTGGTATCGCCGGCGGCAGTCATCAGCTCATTGACACGAGACACGTGGCACAACGGCGCGGCAAATGGCGCCACGTACGTCACACCCTCATCTCGCAGCTGCTTGATAAAGTGCTCAATAATCTCTTTGCCCTAACAACACGGCAACAACAAACTATCACAGTGGCGGCGGCAGGATTTCCCGCTGAGGGGCTAGGGAGAAAGATTGGGCGGGGGGCTTGGTGAAGCATGAATAACTACAATCGAAATGTTCATGGACAGGATTTGAGGGGAGGCTTAGGAGGTTTGGTACATTGTGGGGGGGGGGGGGGCAAGCTTCAGCCTCTTCAAGCAACCCCCCCCCCTGGCACCACCATTGTTTATTATCATGCACGTGCTAATTTACCTTTTCCATCAACCTATTACGCTTATTTGTACTCTATTAACATTGATATAATTCATACCATAATACAGCTTGTTCTTTAGAATAATTCAAAGCCAGCATGGAAAGTATGCAGTAGAATTGTTTTGCATTGAAATATGCGCTCAATTACCGGGATCTACGGTATCAACAACAACAATAATAATAATCATTATTATTATAATAAGATGGGAGAGTGAGTGAGTGAGAGAGTGAGAGTGTTGGAAACCTTGGAAATACTGGCCGAGTATTGTTTCATAGCGATTTTCTCGACAGTGCTCTCGAAGCCGAAGAACGACTTCACATCCAAACTGGCCATCTGCTCGAAACACGTCCACTCTCCGTTCTCCGGATGTACCTGCGTTGTTCCCCCGAGAGAGAGAGAGATAGAAAGAGTTAGTGTGTGTGTGTGTGTGTGTCCAAAAGATCGTCTCCATACTAACCCACTAGGGCAGTGGTTCCCAACCTGGGGGTAAATTACCCCCTGGGGGTAATTTAGCAATTGTTCGGGGGAAATGTAGAGGTGACAGGAAAATGTTAAGAATTCTGAAATTCAAAAAAACATTGCGGTACATTGTATTGGGATTAATGTTAACTTAGCATATTATGTTTATTGTTTGCATTGTGTGGATATTGTATTGCTCATATGGCGTGTTATATATAGTTGTGTGTGCACGCGTGCGTGTGTGTGTGTGAATGCTTACAGTAACATGTACAGTAACAAAGGGGTAACATGCTTGGGATGCTAAATTGGGTAACAAGCTGAAAAAGGTTGGGAACCACTGCCCTAGCGGGGTCGCGAGGCCACTTCAGGAGGTCGTGAGAACCGTTTGAAAATCACTGCATCCGTCAAAATTTGCACAAAAAAATCATCTTATGAATATCCGACGTTTTTTCGCTGTATTTTCCAATAAATTCAATAACGATGGCATTAAAGTATTGAATGTGATAATAATTAAGTATAAATGTGTTTTTTTAACTTCTCTTATTTTTTGCTGGGGGGTCATGGAGCCCTTCAGATCCGTCGTGGGGGTCGGGTTGGGAACCCCTGCTCCAGGTGATCTCATATGAGTTCGCTCTTGAAAGACCATATTTTGCAGTTATTTTTGTCGATATTAACACGCATATTTAATCGATGGCCTACACGCGTATTTATTGGAATTCCCAATAAGCAATGTTCATAATTTAGAAACATTCATTTTGATATCCAAACAATATTATCCAACCAACAAAAATTGGCTTGACATTCACTGATATACAAGCTGTGACAAATGTCACACAGTTTCTGTGCTCAATGTAATTACGACACGATGTTATGACGTCATGTCACGTGACAGATGACAGGTGACGTCATTCTCACCGAGTACGTGCATGTTTCTGATATGACAACTCGCGACGCGTAGCTCTCGTTCCACGCCTCAATGTGCAGTGTACGATCACGCATATTCAACGTGTTCTTCTGACGAAAATGTATGAAATCAACGCCCATTATCTGATATACCGACAATACATACACACACACACACACATACACACACACACACACACACACACACACACACACACAATGAGTGTGTAAGCGGGTGTGTTTGTGCTAGAGCAGTGCTACTCAAAGTGTGGTACGCGTACCGGTGACGGTACGCGAGCCATCGTCTACCGGTA
The DNA here is from genome assembly GCA_916048095.2 of Sacculina carcini. Taxonomy (NCBI): domain Eukaryota; kingdom Metazoa; phylum Arthropoda; class Thecostraca; family Sacculinidae; genus Sacculina; species Sacculina carcini. Next base: position 6,780,841 of record OU696584.1, read on the forward strand.
CGTGGAGATTTTCCAGAAAATAAAGAAACAGTAGTCAAACTCCATGCCACGGTGAAATGTCAACTTACTTTTATTATGTATTCATTATATTTTTCCTGTATATATGAATATTACTATTATTCTACTATTATTATTAATATATGAATATTACTATTACTATTTACTGAATATTGCTTCACTTGCCGGTCCCTGACACATTGAAAAAAACCTGCCGTTGTGAGTGTGTGTGTCTGTGTATATATATGTATACGTGCTATATTGTGCATACATATATACATATGTGTGCGTATTTATGAATATGTTTGTGTGTCTGCTATATATCTGGCTTGACACACTGTGTCAGGAAATTGTGAAAATGTGCAATTGTTTTTTATATTTTTTTATTTACAAGCGATAGCAACAAACAATGGTGCATATAATGAAAAAACGTGAAATTTGTGCTATCTGTGGTGGCAGAAGCCATTGACTTGTTTTGCCCCAGAATATTATTGTTCAGCGTTGTGTGACAATAAACTACCACTACTACACACACTCACACACATACACAAACACACACACACATACAGAGAGAGACGGACAGATAAAAGAGCTTCATACAAAAACAGCACAACGATAAGTCTCCATAAAAACACACTCATATGCGCGCGTAAGAGCATAAGTCACATATAACAAGCGATATATATATTATATGTCTGAAAACTTCCTCAACACACACACACACACGCACACGCATATACACGATGGAACATATTGGCCGATAATGACATTGATTGGTGAGTCATACTTCATCGATCACATACACAGTGCCAACAAGTGCACACACATACACACACACACACACACACGCACACACACACACACGCACAGCGATAATAGCCGGCAATACATGTGAGTGTCAACTCGCCAATATAACCCCAAGGTCTTAACCGTGGATGCGCCAGCCTGGTTCATAAGGTGTGTGAGAATTTCTGTGGAAATTTGAAGAAAATAAGCTTATATCTTTGCTTTACATTTGCTTTATTGGAAAGAACTGAAAGGAAAATTGGAGCAACTTTAAGAAAGCTGTATGAATGGATAATTAATGGAAAAGTTTTGTTATTACGTCGTTTGTATTTGTATATTTGTCATCATAGCTATAGCTAAGAATCCAGGGGGTACGAAAACTGACTGCTAATTTGAAAACTGAAAACACTGAAAAAGGTTGAAAACCACTGCAATACATAGATAGATAGGCCCAGATCAGAGCCGTGGCAACCCCCCCCTCCCCTCCGCCGGGGGCCCCGTTGCCTCACGCACGATACGGAAATTTATCATAAAATAGCGCATAAAAGTCGCCAGTTTAATGAAGATCGAGGAACTGCTCGTAACTGCATTATCCCAAAGTCAGACCTCAATTATAATGGTGGGGCTCCAATTATTGTCTTCGGGGGGAGGTCCATAAGAGCTATATATATCATAGATAGAGCAAATCACAGAGCTATCATAGATTCTGTCCCCAAAGAGAAACAAGTGAGATTACTGCCTATCCGCAACAATCTATTCCTCCTGCCCTGAAAAATGGATCCAGTCAAGAAGTCATTGCCAGCGGCGAATGTGCAATTGAAGCAGAAATTATCCTGCTCACTCAGCTAATCTTCAGTATGTTCCCTCACACGCCCACAAACACACTAATATACACACTCAAACATACCCATAAACACACTATACTATACACTCAAACATACCCACAAACACACTATAATATACACACTCAAACAGATCCACAAACACACTATAATATACACACTCAAACATATCCACAAACACACTATAATATACACACTCAAACATACCCGCAAACACACTATAATATACACACTCAAACATACCCACAAACATACTATAATATACACACTCAAACATACCCATAAACATACTATAATATACTCACTCAAACAAACCCACAAACACACGAATTTACATTGAAAAATGTTTAAACTTTTGTTCACCTTCAAGCATGCTAGCATCGCTTGCACAGTATTTTTGGCACACACAACATACAGACACACACACACACACAAGCATACAAGTAGATACACCCCCTATCCCCCACTGAGCGCCCCCCCAAACACACACGCTATTTGATCACACGCAGCAATGACACAATGACACACAGTATATATGACACTCGTATATATATTGAGATGTTCCCAGAGGGCGTATATGGGGATTCAGACAGAAAGATCGACCTTGACCACAATGACCTTGTGACAGACCATCACGCCACGATAAAACATACACATACAAGGAGACACACACACGCACAAGCACACAGCATTCCTGCGTACATACAGACATACAGACACACACACGCACGTACCCAATCGGTGAATCATTGATTAAACAATGAATATCCAATGAATATCCAATGAACACACACACACATACACACACACATATCACACTCAAACAAAGAAACACACACACATACACACACACAACGCCAATACAGCAGAAATGTGAAACGGAAGCAGAACATTGTTATAGCAGAATTTCCAAGCTGCTTGAGGAGCAGAAACGTGTAATGACAGCAGAAACACGTATAATAATATGTGTGTATAATAATAATAATAGTAAAAATAAATACATGTATTGCAATAACATATTATGTGCTTCTCATAGCAATTGTGTGTATGTGTGCATGAGTGTATTCATACAGTGCAGCCAGGATATAAAAGAAAGTATCTTATATATCCGGGGGTAAAATTACAAGTAAAGTATATAGAAGACTCTCTTATAATCGGGCTTCTCTATATGGATAGCATTATATGCACAAATACCAGACATAATATGCGCATGTATGTGTGTGTGTGTGTGTGTGTTTACGTCCATCTGTCATCAATGTTTATGTCAATGAAGTGTGCGGTGTGTTTGTTTGTGATGTATGAATTTGTCGGTATGTGTCAGTGTGTATGCGTGTGTGTGTGTTTGTCTGTCGTGTGTATTGTATAGTGTTGTTTTGTGTCAATGTCAAATATTGTATATTTGAATATGCATGTATGTGAATGTTTTAATGTAGTGTGTGTGTATGTGTGTGTGTGTGTGTGTAATTTCAATATGTGAATTGCGCTTGACAAATGCTTCATATAAATTTAATGAAAACAATGAAATGAGTCAGCCCGGGCGACCTTTTTCAGCAGATACGGCACATCAGCATGCAGGAGACACTGGCGATCTACCACTCTGACGGTACCGTCATCACTCGTCTCCTCGCACAAGATCTCTGTAGAGGCCAGGATTGGGATCATGTCACACGTGGGAAAACGACGCTCATATGCCTGCAGCACACACACACACACACACACACACATATCGCTTATATCGCTTTTATTATATATCGCATATTCGCTTTTGATCTGCCGCTATTTTTTTTCAAAATCTCTACAGCTACAAAAACCGTCTTTCAAAAAAATCGATTTTGAAAAAAACATGGTTTAAAAAACAGTTTAAATCAAGTGGTTTAACCAGCCGCTTATACCAGCAGGCTACTTGCTATACAAAAGGTATTTGAACGTACATCAATCAAATCTATCTTCCATAGATACTGTTTTAGAAAGCATTTTAACAGAAAGACAAACAAACAAATGCACACACGCTCATGCATACACACGTAAACACTGACCGATACAGAAGATACAATAGATACGATACCGATACCGATAGATACGATAGAAGATACGATACCGATACATACTGAACCCCCTCCTAAAAAAAATTCCATTTCCATGTTTTCCAAAGAGGTGAAGACACAATGTCTTCCTGTAAAATTGGTTGATATAAGCATTATCGCAAATACGTTGCATAATGATGCATGTGCATGACTGATCGCCCCCAAAATTCCCCCCCCCCCATTACACTCTGAGTCCGCCCCTGTACATCAACAAACACAGATAGGGGAAAACTCCATATAAACAAACCAACCTGAAACATCAAGCTGTTTTTCAACTAAAACACACACAGACACACACATACACAAACATTGGTTGGAAAATACATTTTTCCACATGAGAAATAAACCAGTACAAGCCTAGCGGAACCAAATAGCTGAGAAGTAAGCTGCTGAGCAGAAATAGTCTGGTAGGACGACCTTGAACTTGACCTTGAACTTGTGTCGCACCGGCTTCCAAGCAGAAAAACTGCCCAACTGTGTGTATGTGTGTGTGTATGTGTGTGTATGTTCTTAATAGTTGTTTCCGCAGGAATAAGCGAGTATGTGCGCGTGTGCGTGCGTGTGTATGTGTACGTATACGAGTGTGTGTGTAAGTAGATATTTATGTACGTGTATTTTTATTATTTTAACAATGTATTGTCATAAACAATCATGCACAACTTATGCAATACGATGCAATGTATATCGACGTTGACCAAAATGATCCATGTTGTGAGTGCATCTGACAGTGGCGTATCTAGTGACTGAAAGTTAAGCTAGTGATCATATTGGCCAATATTTCTCAGCTGTATATAGTTCAGTGGCTTTCAAACGTTTGAACGCTGAAACAAATTGTTAGGTTAGGTTAGGTTAGGAAACCATGAAGAACGTGCGAAATTTGCCAATGCAAATACACGATAAGACCAATATACGAGTTCGAAAGTTGCGTTTAATCATTCAAAAGTTTGAAAACCACTGAACTATATACAGATGAGAAATATTGGCCCAGATGGTAACTCGCTTAACTTTCAGTCACTAGATACGCCACTGTCAGATGCACTCACAATATGTAGGTGTAGGCTAAATGTGTAAGGATTTAAGAACATTAAAAACGCTTAAAAACGCACAGAAACGGTTCTATATTTTAGTTTAGGCTAGGTTTAGCGTTCTAATGTAATGTGTAAAATACGGTAAATCAAATTTTCTCAATCTAATGTTCTTGATTCCTTACACATTTAGCTTCAACTAGAGATGCGACCTAAAAAAAACCGACGGTTTTTTTATAAAAAAAAACGTTTTTTTTGCCAAAAAAATCGCGACAAAAAAACACGTTCTGTTTGGGTTTTTTTGAAGAGTCATGCAAAGAATTCAAATTATGGAAATGATATATTTGGGATGTTAAATGAATTATTTTTATCAACACATGGGTTATTCATGCTATTAGTGTCCCTATCAAATTGAATCATCATTAAATATGCACAATAATTGTTATAATGTGTCTGAAAGGCCTAATATCATTGTTTGCACGGTAATGTGCGGCACTTCTATGTACAGTACAGTTTTGCGTTCAATTATTGAGTAAATCATTGTGTAAGAAAGCAGGGTTTGAGAACCGTTTTTTATGCTAAAATCTGAAACTGTTTTAAAAAAAACAACAGGTGGCATAATTTATTTTTATTTTTTACACATTAACTTTTTACTGCCAGAAATTAACTACGTTGGTTATAATAAGTTTCATTATTTCATTCAGCAGATCAATTATTTGCAAATATAAGAGTACAAACACTGCAAATATTTACACAAATACTACGAATATGCACACAAACTTAGTGTCCCTAATGAGACTACGAATAAAAGCGGGTCGCATTGGCAACGGACCAGAAAAACGCACAATATTTTCGTGTAGGAAAAAAAACAACTGAGGAAATATATTTGATGTACAAAAAAGTATTTGAACACAAATAAATACATCAAAGAAACCACCATCCATAAAACCAGTTCTAAAAACAGGTTACTAATAAAAAAAACAGTTAATTTGGTTAAACTTTCCTTGATCTGCCGCCAATTTTTTTCGCATTCTCTACATCTACGAAAACAGTTTTTCCGAAAAATCTATTTTGAAAAAAAAAACATGGTATAAAAGAACAGTTTAAATTAAGTGGTTTAACCAGCCGCTTATACGTACCAGCAGGCTACTTGCTATACAAAAGTTATTTGAACGTACATCAATCAAATCTATCTTACATAGATACTGTTTTAGAAAACATTGTTTCATTAAAAAAGCGTTAGTTTAAATGAACGTTTGTCAAAAAAAACACTTGACCAACCAATTAGCTTGTCTTGTTCTGCTGCCAACATTTTCTGGACCTGTATATTAATACAACGAATTTATAACCAGTTTGAAAAACATCATTGCATTTTTTAATAAAAAACATGGTTTCTTTAAAAAAAACATGATTATTCAATGAATTTGCTTTGTTATGCTGACAAATTATTTCAAATATCCACATAATTAGAACCATCTTTAAAAACATGGGTTTTCTCAATGAAAAAAACCTAAACCACCGGACCCGGATGCACTTACAAACAGTCTCCTGGGGTATTTATTGATAAATATTCTTTTTTTATACTATTATCAAATTTTCTTTGAAATAAGACACGTAAAGATGTACAAAACATCAATTGAACTCATTTCTATGTACTAAAATCTAACATCCGATGACAATTGAGGCTAATTCTAAAAAAACAAAAAAAACAAAAAAAACTAAAAAAACATGTTTTTTTGCACAAAAAAACGCAACAAAAAAAAACGTTTTTTTTGCATCACTAGCTTCAACCCAACATGAACCATTTTGACCAACATCGATATTCATCGCATCGTATCGCAATCGCCGAGCATTGGTCAAAATGGCTCGTTGGCTAAAACGGAAGTAACCACCAATGCTCAAGCACATATTTCTGAAAACAAACTTGAAGACGTACAACATTCCTATACCTGACATGTACATACACATTCGTGAAAATCTAACTAAGCGCACTCCCACATGAACAAATTTCTACATAATTCCGCAATACATAGCAGAAGACAACAGAGCAAATATACAACATTCAACATTGTATGTGTGTGTATGTGCGTGTGTGTGTGTGTATGTTCTACTAGTTCAGGGGTTCTTAACCGGGGGGGGGGGGGGGGTCTGAGGGATGCGAGTCTGGTTCTGGTTCGTTAAGTTTAAAAGTTTTGTTATTACGTCGTTTGTATATTTTTGTATATCTATCAATAATCCAGTTGGGTTCGAAAACTAACTCCTGATTTGAAAGGCGTGCAAACACTGAGAAAGTTTGAGAACCACTGTACTAGTTGTATCCACAGGAATGAGTATGTGTATATATATATATATATATATATATATATATATATGTGTATGTGTGTGTGTTTAGCATGAACTCATAAACATACAGTATAAACACATTATACATCATCTACGTATCACATCATCAGACAAATTACAGAATACACTTCGGAGAATAGCATACGACTTCAATTGCGCAACACTCACACACTCCAGTTACGCAACACATAAACACGTCCACACACACACACATACATACACACACACATACATACACACATACACATACACACTTGGAATCCGACTCAAGTTATAGTTTCTCAAATATAGTCATTTGGGGCAAATGGCGATTTGGTTATTTTGGGGGTAAAAAATGATTTTGACCTTAGGAGAGTTGAAATCGCTATGTACAAGAAATGAGTGGATAAACTATTAGATCAATCGTTTGCGGTCATTTCAGTGTATGAATCGTCTTTTTACGTTAAAAAATGAATGTGTGACACAATTTCTCCCAAAACCTTTCAAAACATGTTGCACAAAACATTTGCAATGTTTCAGAAAATTTGTCATAATTCACCACATGGACAAATTTTGGGGGCAATTCGCGATCGCTTCAAGAAATTGGGGCAATTGGCTATAGCTATCTCTTCCATAGCATTTATATGCAAGTATTAAAGACACCACATCATTCTGAAAGTGGGGCATATTACGATCGGTGTGGGGGTAATTGACGATCGGTGTAGCGATCGTCAATTGCCCCACACCGATCGTAATATGCCCCATCCCCGATTTCTATTTACCCCTATAGCGATCGTCAATTTCCCCGTGGTGCACCACGTGCGACGACGTCTTGCATTACTTCGAGGAAATGTACTTCGCGGAGCCCGCCAGGAGCCATAGTCGACTAGAATACCGCGGCGGTCATGCAAACAACTTCACTTGGCTTGCATAGAGACTGTCCTACACTCCAGAGGACGTCGTGCGACCCCCTCACAAAAAAGAGGAGAGTCATTCCCATGAGCTGTAATAACTGATGAGAATTGCCACCAAAAGATTGCAGAGATGAACAAGTCTAAGACAAGACTTCGCAAGTAGGGAGCTCCTACTCAAACTGAGAAGTCTAGCAAGGAATAACCAAAGAAAAAGGCAAAAGTGAAAAAGATAAAGTCGAAAGGGGATGATGAGGACTCGGACTCAACAGTGTCGCAATAACTGAAGCAAATGCATACAGTGAGTTATCTCTGGAAGACCTGCTGAGAGATGGCATTGAAACCATGCTATAACGGAAAAAAACACTTCTTTTCGTAGAGTGTATTATGTATCATCCTCAAGGCCAGGCTAAGTAAGCTAGCATTGTAATGTGAGCTAGTTCATCTTTGTTTTTCGTTTGAATATATTTAGTTGATAATTTCTGTCTTTATCTATCATCTAGAATGCCAAATTACCTTCAAATTAACGAATTACGGATCGATCGTCAATTACCCTACGAAAATCGTCATTTACCCCACTGGGGTAAATGACGATCGCACCACTAAATTCGATCTCTATTTAAAAAAACAAAATTTTCAAAAGCTTTCAATACGGGGATAGAAGCACAGTGTACCAACACACTATGTGGTACTTAGTATGTTTTTCTATCGTCATTAGTATAAGCGCTGGTTAGATGTTAATGAAAACGATCGTCATTTGCCCCGAATGACTATATACCATATTCTCAAATATATATCTCGAATAAGTCTGACTCATTACTGCCGATACTAGTGACTAGTAAGAACATGTGCATGACTCATTGTGTATCACCATTTATGATAATATAGCCAGAAGA
>OU696584.1:6792203-6837203 GCA_916048095.2 Sacculina carcini
CAACCGGCAACCGCCGAATTCAAACTGGCACTGATTTGCTTCCGCGCCGACACACAGACAGACAGACAGACAGACAGACAAACGTCATCGTCGGCGCACACTGCGCATGCGCACTGAACGCAACAGCCGCGCATACATACGCGCGCCCACTGTGTAAACGCTCGAGCAATTTGGCCTAAAGGCACAAACATATATTTGTGAATTACAAAAGTGGTTCGTAACCTTTTCATTTGAAGCCCCATTTCGTAAAGAACCAACTGTTAACTTTACACAACAACGCCAAATCTGATAACTGTTACGCTCAATCAGGTCAGGTTATGAATATATTGGCATGCCAAATATTCCACAAACACAGCTGATTAAAGTTTTGTTCATACACTAATGATAGTTTCCCGCGCATAGTCATGTATTATTGTAGTTAAATGCGGTAATTATATTTTAGATATATTTAAGTTGACGCGTCAGAATATTAAAGAAAAACATCAATTATATTTGCTTTGTTCAATTATCAGGTTGATGTGAAATTACGGGGCCGAGAGGTTGTGTAATTTACTTACTTACTTTAATTTATGTGTGCAGCTATCTTAAAACCATACGTCAAAGGAAAACGTCTACAATATTAATTCAAAGGTACAGTATGAAATTCTTGGCACTAAACATCAACCGTCTACACTATTCTAATGAAGACATACGAACTCTCCTATGATTCAATGGTAGATACTAGGAAATCCTGGACACTAAATATCAATATCAATAACAATATTAATCATAGGCATCTATCATTAATGCTTCACATCATATCACTAATGATCGTCATAGGCAAATACGAAGCATACATTAACCAAATTAACCGTTAAAAACCACAGAGCAAGCAGGAGTAGAAATATGGGGTACCTATAACAATAAAGACAACGACAAAACTAGTGAATAATAAAAACCTTCAGCAACAAACAACAGAAGCACAAGATGTTGAAAGAACTCCACATACGACACAAAAGCGCCATTATGACTAGCAAATTTGTTTAACGACGACGATTGTGGAGTACATGTTGCAATACACAAATTAATATTATATTGAGCGGCAAAAATGACCACGACGTGAAATATGCGCGTTGTTTATGTAAGTTGTTTTATGTATTCACAATGTGTAAAATGTAAGTTTATTTGGTAATTTTTGGGGTCGTGTTCTCACCTTCTGTTGAGTGAGGACTTATCGCTTTTCTGCTGCGACTAGGGATGAACTCATTCGTTTATTCGTGGTTTCGTGATATAGCGCCCACAAACAAAAGCGCGAATTTAATCACATAATAGACAATGCAAAAATTAACCATATAGGAACGCGAGACGGAAGTTAGGAACACAAATATTTGCAAAAATACAACTTACAACAGCGACAAAAAATACAGGTAAATCACAATAAACATCAGCACCAATACACAAGACCGCATACAATTTAATAAAGGGCAAGTATATAATAATTCCAAAAATGTCAGTTGCTATAATCGGCAAAAACCCGAACTACAGTAAGTCAGCAGACGCCCATTTCAGCTGCGGTTTTAGATATCGTACTCAACCAAAGTAACCCGATTAAGGCAACTGAAAAAATCAAAGCAGACTTTAGAGCAGTATAGTATGGGCATCATTTAAGGTTTTATTAGTTTAATTTAAAGTGAAATGTGTGCAAGAACAATGAAATTGTTTTTGCAATTGGAAGTTGGCATAATGGCATAATACCATCGCACCATCACCACACGGAATGAACTAGCTCATGAAGTAGCGGAGGCCTCGTCCATGAATTCATTCAATTGCAGGTTTGATAAATGAAGGAATCAGCTAGTGTACCCGTGTAGCAGCTGTTACTTGAAGCCTTTTAATCTTTTAACCTTGGACAGGCCGGTAAGACATTAACTCGTTAATATTAGCGTGTTACGTGTACATCACCATACAAAGATTACAATCAATATTACTAGTCGTTTTAGATTTTATAGTAATATTTTTCACAAGCAGATAATATAGCGTCACTTCAGCCCGCACACCGTTTATTTTCTGCACTTACTTGTTTGTGTGTGCGTGTGCGTGTGTGTGTGTTCTCACCGAGTTGTTTCATATCATACTTGTATTTCAACAGTTGTGTTTTGGTCGGGTTGACATTTCCTTTGGTAATTTCGTTCAATAATCTATTGACCTGTGTTGGGAAGCTGTATTTTTCGCACATCTGTTTTTGATTCTTCGTTTTTGATTGCCGAAATAATTATTCCTCTTTGATTGTGTGAGTGTGGAAATTATTTGTTGTTCTGTATTTGTTGCTTTTTGTTAGGCATCTATATATAACTAATGATCATTTAGCCTCGTATTTTCTCTTTGCTAATGCTGGTAATGACAGTTTCTGTAATCAGTTTCTGCGTAGCCAGGTTTTTCAAGGTTTTTTTGCTCTAGTGGCCGATGTCTGTGCGTGAGTATGTGGCTGTGTGTGTGTGTGTGTTTGTGAGTGTGTGTCTGTGTGTGTGTGTGTGTGTGTGTGTGTGTGTGTGTGTGTGTGTGTGTGTGTGTGTGTGTTTGTGAGTGTGTGTCTGTGTGTGTGTGTGTGTGTGTGCGTAAGTGTGTGTGTGTGTGTGCGTGAGTGTGTGTGTGCATGAGTGTCTGTGTGTGTGTGTGTGCCTGTGTGTGTGTGTGTGCCTGTGTGTGTGTGTGTGTGTGTGTGTGTGTGTGTGTGTGTGTGTGTATGTGTGTGTGTGTGTGTGTGCGTAAGTGTGTGTGTGTGTGTGCATTAGTGTCTGTGTGTGTGAGTGTGTGTGTGTGTGTAAGTGTCTGTGTATGTGTGTGTGTGTGTGTGTGTGTGTGTGTGTAAGTGTGTGTCTGTGTGTGCGTGTCTGTGTGTAAGTGTGTGTGTGTAAGTGTGTGTGTGTGTGTGTGTGCATGAGTGTGTGTGTGTGTGCGTGTGGGTGTGAGTATATGTGTGTCTGTGTGTGCGTGTGTGTGTATGAGTGTGTGTGTGTGTGCGTGCCTGTGTGAGTATATGTGTGTCTGTGTGTGCGTGTGTGTGTGTGTGTTTACGTGACTATTCGCAACAAAGATGATCGAATAAATAAATAAATACACGCATAGTCCAGTGTTTCTCAACGTGGGTCCCATGGCCCTCTTAGGGGCCATGGGACTTTTCTGACGGACCGCAGGACCAAATTAAAAAGAAAATGGGGGACCACTGGTTTTTTCCCACCGGTCACAACACATTAGTGGAAGTAATTTAATGTTTTTAATTATTATTGTCGATGTTGTGCATTTCAATCGTGTGTTCTGGTTGTGGTATTGTTTTAGTGGTCGATGGAAATAGTCACAGGCGTACATGAGCTAATCACCATGGAGTATTCGCGTCGCAATGACTCATTTGTTTAGGGGACCACAAGGGCTTCTAGTGGACAAGGACTGTTCCTGGGGGGCCACAACGACTCAGATTGTGTTGAAGGGGGTCACGGCAAGAAAATGGTTGAGAACCACTGGTGTAGTCCAATATATATATATATTTGATATAGAAACAGCTCAAATATGTGCTTTATTGCGTGACTTATAACGGCATATGTTATACAAATGCCGACATGCTAGCTTATATTCGACCTTTGTATTGTTTGCATTATGTGTGTGTGTGTGTGTGTGTGTGTGTGTGTGTGTGTGTGTGTGTGTGTGTGTGTATTGGCGTGACACACAGATGTTAGCTGTTATAAGTGGGTCAGATAATGAGACGTCAATTTTTCTGCTCACATCAAATGATTCATAATTAACTTCGTTTCTGCCTTGTGCGTTTCTGCTCTCTTCGTTTCTGCTCTGTTCGTTTCTGCTCTCTTCGTTTCTGCTCTGTTCGTTTCTGCTCTCTTCGTTTCTGCTCTCTTCGTTTCTGCTCTCTTCGTTTCTGCTCTGTTCGGTTCCCGTTCTCGCTGTGTGTCTCTTATACTTCTTATAACTACACTCGTCTCTGGTATGCTGTTTTGTCTAGTAGGCTTTTTTTGCTGTGTAATTGTACGTGTGTTCTGATTTCTTATTGTGTTTTTTTGTATATTCTATTAATTTAAAATCAACTTGAAATCATGCTAGTCTACATTTTATACTCTACAATAGGCAATAAGTTGATATTTGTGTGTTGTTTGATATTGCATACGAATAATTGTCAATATTGTCCGACCCCCCACTGCCCCGCCCCATTTCTCATCACCCCCCACCCACTTCCAGCCGCTCCAGAACGTTCATCAACTGCCCAGTTTGTATTTTGCGTCCGTGTTTTTGTCTCGAGCATAGTTCGTCCTACCTCTCGACTCTTACACACACACACACACACACACAAACACACACACACACACACACACACACACACACACACACACACACACAGACAAGTGCGCGCATCGATTGAATGCGTGTCTGTGTGTGTGTGTCTGTGTGTGTGTGTGTTTTCAGCGGACAATATGCGTGCGTGGTGGCGCCTCTGTGGTGGCGTCGGTGCACACGTGTGTATGTATGTATGTGTGTGTGTGTGTGTGCGTGTGTGTGTGTGTGTGTCGCTGTTCGAATTGAGCAGAAATTGTTGACTGCTACTGTTCGGCGCTTGTTGTTGGTCATTTCTGCTTCGTCGTTGTCACCTCGCTGTTCTGCTCTCTGTTTGTGTGTGTGAGAGAGAGAGAGAGAGTGTGAGAGTTGGTGATGTGTTGAGTGCGGAGGTGGTGACATGCTGATGCATGGAGGTGGAGGTGACAGATCATTGGGGACTTCTAGTAGTGGTGTTGGCGGTGTATCTTGCAGTTCCCGCCTGCCTTGTCGCCACCGATATCAAATCATCGAGGAAGATGGTGAGTAGCGGCTTCATCATTCATCATCAGGGGTTCTCAAACTTTTGTTGGTTGCATACCTCTCTAATGAATTGTCGAATATGAACCCATAATACCCCGACTTTACTTGACTTTTCAAATAATTATCACCAATCTTATCATTTGCCAGTATGTCTTCGAGATCCACTAGTATTTCAACCGCTCTTTATTTTACTGCACTTTATATTCATATTACTAACAGAAAAACATAACTACTGATAATTTTATTATTTATAAACCATTAGTATTATTATTATTATTATTGGCATCAAATGCAGGTGTTGTTTTTTTCTTACTGTCGTTTTTATCAGCATTATAATAGCAAAGCTGTGATTATTATTAATAATAATATCATTATTTATTATCGCTATTATTATTACTACCGTTTTTTCGTACTGTAAGACGTGTGTCATATTTGTCTAATATATGTTTGTATTGTTCTTGTATTACAAATGAGCAGCATTTGCAGTATTTAATTTTCTATTGAACAAAGTCTGAATTATTCAAATTTGTTTTTGTTTTTTATTTGTGTGTGTGTGTGTCTTGTGATATATGTGTTGTGTGTGTAATTTAGTATTATTTATGTGTGTGTGTGTGTGTGTGTCTGAGTTGATATGACAATTGGTTATTTCAGTGTTAATGTGCTTCATAATTTGGTGTGTCTTGTAGCAGTGATTGCAACTATAGCTCTGGTTTGGTCTAGTTGAGGCGTGCGATAGTTTCTGTAGACTTTTCTACAGCAAATATATGTGTTTACCTATGCTTTATGTGTTTTTATCTCGGAAAAACAACCTCTTGTTTAATCTTCGCAATATTCTTACTCTTGTAAATTTATTTTTGCGAAACATGAACTCGAACTCGAAATGTTTATGATGAATATTTTTGGGGTGTCTCAGTGGGGGTTTGGCATATTTGGGGAGCGGGGGGTTTAGCCCCTCCCAACTGCCCCCCCTTCATCGCCGCCACTGTTTTCTCAACTGATTGTGGCGAAAAAATGTTGACGCGAGAATGTGAAGGTGTTTTTTTTGCGTGCGCGCGGAGGAGCCTTCACTAACCAGTCACGTGCGCGCGCGCTCTCGCTGTTTGCACCAGGTACTCGCGTGGAAATACAATCGGCGCGCTCTTGTGGTGAGTGTGTTTGTATGTGTGTGTGTGTGTGTGTGTGTGGGTGTGTGTGTCAGAGGCGTGGTCAGATGGGAATTCCAGGGGGGGAACAACGGGTTTACTGGTCTTTCTGGTAGAGGGGGTTTCTACTCAGCATTTAGTGGCGTGGTGTCACTGAATGTCTGACATTTTTCTAATTTAATATTTCTTTTATTTGTGGGGGGGATTATTGGACCCATGGTTTACCCAAGGAAACCAGACGTCAAAAACAGGGAGAAACAGTTGAATCAGTTCAGTGTGGCAATTTTTCCTCAACTCATTGGCGAATGGAGTAGGGTAGGTTTCCAGTAGGATTCCGGCTGCGCCTCTGATACGTATGTATTTGTGTTTATGTCTGTGTGTCTGTTTGGCTCGGTGTTTTGCGTATCCGGCTAGTTCGTTCGAATGTAATTGCTGCTTTTTCTCTTCCTACTGGTCTCTAGCCAGTTAGTTGTTGAGCTGTCTAGTTCTCATTTCTGCTTCAGTCTTGTTCTCATTTCTGCTTCAATCTTGTTCTTATTTCTGCTTCAGTCTTGTGTCATTTCTGCTTCAGTCTTGTTCTCATTTCTGCTTCAGTCTTGTTATCATTTCTGCTTCAGTCTTGTTATCATTTCTGCTTCAGTCTTGTGTCATTTCTGCTTCAGTCTTGTGTCATTTCTGCTTCAGTCTTGTGTCATTTCTGCTTCAGTCTAGTTCTCATTTCTGCTTCAGTCTTGTTCTCATTTCTGCTTCAGTCTTGTTCTCATTTCTGCTTCAGTCTTGTTCTCATTTCTGCTTCAGTCTTGTGTCATTTCTGCTTCAGTCTTGTTCTCATTTCTGCTTCAGTCTTGTTCTCATTTCTGCTTCAGTCTTGTTCTCATTTCTGCTTCAGTCTTGTTCTCATTTCTGCTTCAGTCTTGTTCTCATTTCTGCTTCAGTCTTGTGTCATTTCTGCTTCAGTCTTGTTCTCATTTCTGCTTCAGTCTTATTCTCATTTCTGCTTCAGTCTTGTGTCATTTCTGCTTCAGTCTTGTGTCATTTCTGCTTCGGTCTTGTGTCATTTCTGCTTCAGTCTTGTCTCATTTCTGCTTCAGTCTTGTTCTAATTTCTGCTTCAGTCTTGCACGTGCCGCGGGGCGTTTTTTCCTCTTGATATCTGCTGACGCGTGGCGCTCATTGACCGTATATGATATTTGCCTGGTGCTTTCTCTCTTGGCTCTCTCGCAGCAGTGTGTGCTTTTTGCTGCTCTTGTGTGTGTGTGTGTGTGTGTGTGTGTGTGTGTGTGTGTGTGTGTGTATGTGTTTGTGTGTGTTTGTGTGTGTACAATGCTACGCTATGCACGTAGCTCGCGAACGTGCATATTTTAAACTTTTTATGAGCGTATTTTTTATATTTTTCAGATATCGTGCGATCTTGGTATTGTGTTACAAAGTTGCCAAGTGTTACATCAGTGGCTCAAAACCTTTTTAAGCATATTACCCCGCTTTCCCCTAAATCACAATTTCTGTCACCCCTCCATTACACCCGAACAATTGTTAAACTACCCCGGGGGAAATTTACCCCCAGGTTGGGAGCCAATGTGTTACATGATTCCTCAAAGTAGACAGTGCGTAGTTTGTAAGAACGTGTGGATATATTTTAAGTTGCTTGTTATTCATGGAATTTGTCAATTTATGGAATCGATTCTGGGGAGATTTATTGAAAACGGCGCCAATTGTTCGGTTGAACCCATTGAAATGCACTTGCCGTTTTTTGCAGCTGGTGTATTTCCCTTTTTCGTTTTATTTTTTTTTTCTATGTCTAGATTGTTAATCATCTGACCGAGCTCAAATCACTTTTTTCTCTTTGCTCTTGTGTTTGTCTATCGTTTGAAAAGCAATCATTGCAACACACACACGCCATCATTTGTTTTATTCACCACAGCCGTAGCAAGGTAGTATTGAGCCGATTGCAGGAGTCATGCACATTCACTGCCTCTTTGTGAACAAACCAAGTTTTGTTTGAATATCTTGCAACATCACCAATCCCTCTTGCCTTCTTGCTTGCAGTGTTTTTTCCGTGATTTTGCGGGGTTTTTTTTGGAGGTTCAGACTGAAGTTTTGAACAATACAACAAGTCATTTTTGTGCAATAATTCACATCTAATTCATGCTGTCCCGGGCAGAGTGTATGAGATCTGCAGCAAACATACTCTAGCCCTTTCGAACTGGTCCAGTATATGTGTGTGTGTGTGTGTGTGTTCATCAGATTAACAGCTTATATTCTGTGGTGCCTGACAGTACCTGGCACGAACACACAGACATACACACACACATACATATACATATACAGATATAATTGACTTTACACACACACATATACAGACAGCATTTACGCAAACACACACACACATACACACACACACACACACACACACACACACACACACACACACACACATACAAATTCACACACTCATGCACTCGTTGTGATGGTGCATGTTAGGTTTACAGTGGTTTTCAATTGTCAAGCGCAGTGATATGTGTGTGCATTTTTTTACCTAAATCAGCTATTATTTCGTGTTGTTTCAGTCCGCCACTGTTTGTTATGTGTGGTTTTTGTTATGAGCAAATCTGGTGCGAGAGGCTGGCGGTTCGAACCTGGCTAGCGGATTTGTTTATCAACTCCTGCGCTCAATTCCTACGCAGTGGATGCGTAATGTTTGATGCACGGCAGGACGGGTCTTTTTTTACCTGCGTGAAGATGATTAGCTGAATTAATCTTGTGTTATTTCCTGTACGCAAAACAGTAGACCTATCTTTCATGTTTGTATATGTGTGTGTGTGTGTGTGTGTGTCAGTGTGTGTGTGTGTGTCAGTGTGTGTGTGTGTGTGTGTGTGTGTGGGTGTGTGTGTGTGTGTGACCAGTATCCTGTATGAGTGGTTGTCGAATTTCATTTCACGAATATGGACAACTCTTGTACTTTTTCCCATAAATTTCTACCCCACGAAAAAAGTACACACACACACACACACTCACACACACAAACACACACACACACACACACACACACACACACACGAGTGCACTCATACTTACAGCTGTCATGAATAGTATATCTTGCATACACACACACAGACATACATACAGGGCATGCATGCAAACTCGCACATACACACGTGAGTGCACACAAGCATACAAACATACATACAGATTTCAATGAGTGTCATGCGGTGATAAAGAAGATGGAATAGCATTGTGTGTGTGTGTGTGTGTGTGTATGTGTGTTGTCAGATATCTCATAGTAGAACTTATCAGTCTGTGTGTCTGTGTGTATGAGTGTGAGTGTCTGTGTATCTGGGTGTGAGTATTGGTTTTGTTGTCAGCGAGTGTGGACTCGTCTACGAGTTATCAAGAGTGTGTTTGTATGTGAGTGTGTTTTGTATAGGCGATTGTCGTTAATTGCTTACCCTTTCAGCGCGCGCGTGTGTGTGTGTTTGTTTGTGTGTTGTGATGCATCCGATGACTATTATACGACACTACAACTGTAAGTCTATGTTGTATATGTCAAAAAATACCTGTGTATGTAGTTAGTAGCTTTATTTTTCGTATGCTTGGTATAGTGCGGGGGTTTTCGCACCCCTAGGTCAGGGGTTCTTAACCGAGGGTGCGAGTCTGGTTCCTAGAGGGTGCGAAGATTGCTGTAATTTTTTTACACAAATTAGATGTCTAACCTATGCATTATATTTTCCTGAAAAACCTAATTTTGCCTAATCCTTTTGAAGGAGTTGTATGAATGAGTATTGAATAATAAAGTTTTGTTATTACGTCGTTTATATTTTAATATTTTCGTATATCTATCAAGAATCGAGGGGGTGCGAGAAATTCTGTGAAAATTAAAACATTTGCCTATGCTTTATATACTTGCCTAAAAAAAGTCTTTTTTATCAAAGGAGTTTCAAGCTGTAAATAAAAAGTGAACATTGAATAAAACACTTTGCTATTACTTGGTTTGTATTTTTAGCTTTTTCATTTAGCTATTAAGAATTCAGGGGGTGCGAGAACTGACGTCTTATTTAAAAAATGGTGCGAACACTGAGAAAAGGTTGAGAACCACTGCTCTAGTACAGAGCCGTAGCAACCGCCCCCCGTACCCCCCGGCCGGGGGGCCCACGAATGTTGAGGAGCCCCGTTGCTTCACGTTTGACATTAAAATTTATCATATTTATTATGTATGGTCTTTACATTTTTACTCAGATGTTTTCACCTAAGCTTGTATTATGTGATTATGTCTAATAAATAAATTCATTATTGGGTGTTATATTTATAATGGGGCCCCAAGTGGATCTTCATTTTACCATCAAATTTTTCATAGACTCAGTTTATGAACGTTCAATTTTTGCTAAATTACTCTTTTCAATGCATTTCTGCCTTTTTGCTCACTCATGTCTTTATGCATTGTTGGTTTGTTTATTCCTTCTTTTATCGCTACATTCCTAATGCTCGTGTGGGCTATAACGTTTGTGTTCTTTTGTCATTATTTCTGTTTCTGCTCCCTGAATTCCTGCTGCTATGTATGTGATCCCAAATAACCAAGAAATGTGTATCTGTGATCCTTTACAACCAATAGATAAGTTTAGATAAATAAACAGATATACCGTAAATGCTATTTTTATCCGACATGCCCGGATTATTTTTCGACCCCCTGCGTATGGTGCCGAATTATCAGAGCCTGCCGGATTATTAGAGACTGTCGGATTATTTTTTGGTCACTCCGCACGGTAGGATTGCGCAAAAACTGCAACACAAAAAATAGTGCACTGATAACAGGGACGAGAGAAGACGCGTATCTCCACAGTGTATTGTTCTGTGTAGTAATCGCCCACGTGTCTTTTGTAAAGATGGAATCTGAATCTGACTGAATCTAACTGAATCGTGGTTGCAGTTTCAATGAGCCTTTCCAGGAAGTGCCGGATTATTAGAGCTTGCCGGATTATTTTTCAACCCATACCTGAGGGTGCCGGATTATTAGAGTCTGTCGGATAAATAAAGCATTTACGGTAATAGATAAATAAATATATAAGTTTGTGATCATTTACAACCATGATATTTGAGTTTGTGATCCTTAACAACTCAGAGATAAGGGTGAAAATGTTCCACCGGCCTGCAAGAAAAAACTGTGACAAATATCAACCATTTCGTGGTTTGTTTTTATGGAACCTTATGCACAGTTACAAGGTGGAAGGTGGGTTAAACATCATGCTAGGATGATGTTCAGTGGCGGCGCCAGGCTTGGTCCGGTGGGGGGCTAAGAATATGACATCCGGCTGCTTGGTGAAACATGAGCAACTACACTCGAAATGTTCATGGGCAGAATTTGTGTGGGACTCAGGAGGGGGACTTCATCACTTTTAAGCCTCCACCCTGGCGGCGCCACTGTCCATTCTTTGCTGTCCCATTCGACGTTGGTGTGTGGGTATATAGATGGCGATTTGATCAGTCCAATTGTGCGATGATTGGTGGTTCTACTAGCGCCACCTATTTTATTATCCCATTTTTATCACTATTTTATTCAATATTCATTCATTCAATATTCATATCTATTCAATATTCATTCAATTAATTCAATATTCATTCATAAAGTTCCTGAAGGAAAAATGTTTCTTTCAGAGGAAATATAAAACAGGCATAAACATGGGCATGGCGACGAATTGTGTTGAGGCTCGGGGAGATGACAGTCATCATGCATTAGTGTTCAAAGTTGACTCAGTTGGTCAATTACATGTCACCATGCCCATGCTCATGCCTACGTTTTATATTTTCTCTGAAAGAAACATTTTTCCTTCAGGAACTTGAATGAGTGAATATTGAATTAATTGAATTAATATTGATTAAATATGAATATTGAATGAATGAATACGAATGAATGAATATTGAATAAAATAATGTTTATTATTACGTCGTTTGTATTTGTATATTTCTCATGTAGCTATAGATAAAGTTAAGGGGTACGATAAGTGACTGTTGATTTGAAAATGGTGCGAACACTGAAAAAGGTTGAGAACCAGTGAGTTAGATGGTCAATGTTAGATCGTGTTTTATTCGCTCGTTCTTTTTGAACAAGACTTGACAAATAGATGTCGCGCTGGGCCCACCACTCGTGAAGGACTCCTATTACCAGAACAACTGCCAAGAACTAGCTGAATGTATTGAATTTATCAGCGCTGTTGTGGAAAATGATGAAGAGATGGCTCATTAAGTGGGGCAGTGGGGAATCAGTGAGAGAAAAAAATGAATCTAATAAATTCAGTTGTTAAATCAAAGTAAATGTCAAGAGGTGATTAGAAACAAAAATGAACGAATTTAAATTGATAAATACTCCAGTGCATTTTTTACACCACCGTCCTGATGCAAAGAAGAATGTGACGCTCTTGTGATTGGGGCTTTATAATTAAATTTTTGCTCCTGTCCATCCCAGAACCTGTCCAGCCTACACTCAAACTGCATCACATTTTTAGCCACTATGACAGCCCTATGTGTGAAAAAGAACAGTCTGACACATAGACGCGCCCGATTTTTGAAAAGTTTCATATAACTTCCTCTCGTGTTCGAATCATCTCTCATCCTGAACAAGCCTTCAGTACATTCTTTGTCATATTTTTCATTCAGGATCTTGTAAGTCTCTATCATATCCCCTCTTGTCCTTCTATATGCCAGCGTTGGTAGACCTATTGCTTTCAACCTTTCCTCATATGTCAAATTCTGCATTCCTGGAATCAGTTTAGTGGCTCTTCTTTGGACGTTTTCAATAGCCTCTATGTTCTTCACCAAATGTGGGTGCCATACTTGATTTTCATACTCCAATTGTGGTCTAACTAGAGACGTGAACAATAACTTCAATGTGGCCGGGCTCAAATACACGAAAACTCTTCTAATTAGTCCAACTATCCTGTTTGCCTTATTAATTTTTTCCGCTATGTGCTCTGAAAATGTCAACTCGTCGTCAATCGTAACGCCAATATCTTTCTCGATTCTCGCCCTCATTATACATTCATACATTCTGTAGTTTCCATCCTCCACCGTAGTTCTACCAATTCTCAGACAGAGCCGTTGCGAGGAATTATGGGCCCCCCAAGGCAACACTTGGGGCCCCCATTGTGAATATTTAATGCATTTATTAGATATAATCACATAATACGTGAAGCAAAGGGGCCCCAACATTCGGGGGCCCCCGGCCGGGGGGTACGGGGGGCGGTTGCTACGGCTCTGTTCTCAGATACTTGGTTTTGTCAGGATGGAACCTCAGTAACCACTTTTCTCACCATTTTCTCACTTCTTCTAAATCCTCTTGTAGTTTCAAACCGTCTTCAACATCTTCAACCACCCTATATATTTTTGTATCGTCTGCATAGAGATACACCTGGCTGTTATTTCTGATTATATCCGGCAAATCGTTTATAAAAATCACGAACAGCAGAGTTCCCAAAACCGAACCTTGAGGGGGCTACTACCGTTTTAGCCAACGAACCATTTTGGCCAACGCTCGGTGATCGAAATACGATGCGATGAATATCGACATTGGCTATAATTTAACATATGAGTGCATCTGACAGTGGCGTATCTAGTGACTGAAAGTTAAGCGAGTGACCATTTTGGCCAATCTTTACTCAGTTGTATGTAGTTCAGTGGTTTTCAAATTTTTGAACACAAACAAATCGTTAGATTAGCTTTGGTTAGGTTAGCTTAGGTTTGGTTTGGTTAGGCTGGTTAGGTTGGGTTAGGTTAGGTTAGTTTTCGCTTAACTTTCAGTCACTAGATACGCCACTGTCAGATGCACTTGCACTGTACCATTTTAGCCAATGTCGATATTCATCGCATCGTATTTCGACCGCTGAGCGTTTGGCTAAAACGGTAGTAGATCCACCTTGAGGGACGCCACTAATAACATTTCTCCAGTCAGATGCCTCACCACTGACCACAACTCTCTCTCTCCTTCCCGTCAAAAAACTTCTCATCCAATTTCTCACACTCCCATATATATTATGTCCTGATATTTTCTCAATCAGCCTTTCATGTGGAACTCTATCGAAAGCCTTCAAGAAATCCAGATACACAACATCCACCGCCAGTTTCCTATCACCAACATCTGTCCAAGACTCCATCACATTTATCAGCTGTAACACGGTAGCAGCTGTAACGCTGTTTTGCAAATCGTTATGTTTGCGTAACCACCGGGGGAGAATTGGGACAACTTTCATCCCACTCCCCAAATCATTCTAAACTGTAGTGTGTATCATTTATAGCTCTTCATTGCTTGTATGCGCGTGTGTATGTGGCGTACATATGTTTGTGTACGCGGCTGCAGATGCAATGGACTGATGTTGCAAGGACAGAGAATAATGTACACGTGCTTCGCAGTGTCAGCCATGGCTTCTAGCGAATTCAGCGAAGTGGTGCAAGACTTTATTGCACGTGGCGCTCGTTGCAAAGTCGCTTGTGCGTTTGTGTGCATGTATGTGTGTTTGTTGTTGTTACTTCTGTATTGGGATTTATGTCAGTGTGTGTGTGTGTGTATGTGTTTGTGTGTGTGTGTGTGTTTGTATGTGTGTGTGTGTGTGTGTGTGTGTGTGTGTGTGTGTGTGTGTGTGTGTGTATGTGTGTGTGTGTGTGTGTGTGAGAGAGAGTATTCGTCTATGTCATTCCTTTGGTTGGGAATTTCTTCCTTTGCTCATTATGCCTAGCAGCGCTGATAAATACAATAAATTCAGTTGTTTCATCAAAGTAAATGTGTCAAGAGGTGATTAGAAACAAAAATATACCTGAATTTCAATTGATAAAAACACACACATAGTTGTCCTATTCTGTCCGACCTTTAGCTTCCCACTTGGCAACTCTTCCATTCCCCACCAGTGGGGAATTGCCCACACACAGGTTAAGCAACACTGGACTATGCTCTTTTATACTTGTGTCAGACGTGGATGTTCAGAATTGTCACACTGCCAGTGTTTGCCGCCAGTCAGTTGATGAGTCAACTTATACTCGAAGATCTGTATTCATAGTAGCATACCTAGTGCTATATTCATAGTATTCATAGTAGCGTCAACGGCTACAAAACAAAACAAAAGAAACGGATGATTTCGACTATACCAGGGGTTCTTAATTAGGGGAGTCTGGATACTAGGGGGTGCGAGGGTTCCCATAAGTTTTTCATAGACATATGTTTAACCTATGCATTATATTTTGCCTGAAAAACGTAGTTTTGCTTAATCGTCTTGAAAGAGTTATATGAATGAATATTGAATAAGAAAATCTTTGTTATTTCGCCGTTTGTATTTTCATATGTTCGTACATCTATCAAGAATAGAGAAAATGCGGATATAATGAGGGTGTGAGAACTGCCTGCTGATATGAGAGGGCTGCGAGCACTGAGAAAGTTTGAGAACCACTGAACACTGGACTTTAATGGCAAACATTGTGTTGCGTCCAAGTTCTCCATGCCACTGCAGTTTTATGCTGGGGCCTTTGCCGCGGTTGAGACACACACACACACACACACACACACACACACACACACACACACACACACACACACAGATCTGATGCGAGGTCTTATGATCTCCCTCGAGGCATTAGTGGGGGCCCCCATTATAAATACGACACCGTTATAATAGAGGCCCGACTTTGGGAAAATGCAGTTACGAGCAGTCCCTAGGTCTCCATCAAACTGGGGACTCTGATATGCGTGAGGCAACGGGGCCCCCTTCTGGGGGGCTGCTACGAGTCTCAACACTCGAGTATCGATTCATCCATCAGCGTTGACAATAACTGCAACATCATGGAACCTCTGAGGTGACCTTGTTACAATGAGGCCGTGTGGTGATCCACCGGTCTGTCCACTGGCTGCTCTTAACATTCCAATGACGTCATTATTCGTCAATTTGTCAGTTGACGTCATTAAAGTATTATTGTTTAGTTGGACTCCGTGGTGTAGTGGTAGCACACCCTTACAAGCCTTACAAGCGGGAAGTTCGTGGTTCGAAACCCGGCGGAGGATAATTTCATTGGGCTAATTGTATAATCCAACAGCCCCTGTCCACCCAGCAGTAAATGATGGTACCAGATATCAGTCATGTGTTGTGTCATGCATTCTGGGGAGGTGACCCTCTCTAATACGTCTTCCGTCCTTGTGGCGTCATAGCGTGGAGAGGGTCGGTTCTGCGGTGGCAGCGAGCTGCACGGGACACACCTGTGTGTGTGTTCATAAGCTTCGACTTCTTCCCGTGTAGCAGCTGTAACTTGAGGACTTTAACCTTTAACCATTACTGTAGCATCAGTTGGGACGGTGTTTCTGCTCTGTTCTGCTCTCTCCCTTTTTCTCCTGTTGTCTCTTTATCTCCGTTGATCTGCGTTTTGTTTGCACTATGTATGTGTATGTGTATGCGTGTGTGTGTGCGTGTGTGTATTGTGGCATTTGAGTAGTTACGGAACAACACGCAAACAAAACTATTTCTTTGCACCGACTGTATACACACACATAAACAACCACACACACACACACTTACATACACACACAGTTTCTCGCATGGATTCGAGGTGGTGTGAGATGAAATATGCATACATATATATATATATATATATATATATATATATATATATATATATATATATATATATATATATGTATGTATGTGTGTGTATGTGTATACAGTAAAATATGTGTGTATGTGTGTTCACCTATTTGTGTATTACGGATTATGAACTTCCGCTCGAGCTGTCCCGTTTCAAAATCCAATGATTTATCCTGGCTTTCTTTGAACGCTTGAATTGTTCTAAGTTTTCACTATGCCATTCTCTATAAACTATTCCAGTTTTCTGTGCTGCTCGTATAAGGAAAACAGCTTGATCTTCTGTCGGCATCTTGTTTTACTCAGTTTTCATACCACGTTCCATTTTGATCTCTCGCATTCCAGACAATCCATCCTTTGTGTGCACTAGGCGTCAAGTTTTAACGGTACACCATTGTTCATCTCGTAGGTTTTCTTCATTCTGCATGTTTGTATATATATATTTTTTATTATTATTACAGGTGAAGTAGTGTAGTGTGATTGCTTTCCTTATGCATGAACTATGCGTAATTATATATGGAAGTGTATTCATATGTATACATGTGTGTTTGTGTGTGTGTGCGTATTATGTGACATACTACACACACACACACACAAATTTTATGTAGCTTATACAGTGTGATCAGTAACTCACGCACATCAACAAACAACAGCTAGTATAGTGAAGTGTAATGAACTCAGTTGCGTCTGCAATAACAGATTGACATCACAGCGGTATCAACAAGTAATGCGCAAGATAATTATACTAGTCCCTTGATGATGTTCAGAAAATGAGCTGAAGTTCGCTGTGCAGTAGACATGTCGTTTTTACAAGAACAACGAGTTTCTATTTTCTATAATTATTTTTGCATTTTCTATGCTATTCTGGGCTATACGCTACTGGTGTATGTGTAAAGCGTATGCTATAGTGTATGCTAAGCGTATGTGTGTGCATTCTGTGTGTGTGTGTGTGTGTGTGTGTGTGTGTGTGTGTGTGTGTGTGTGTGTGTGTGTGTGTGTGTGTGTGTGTGTGTGTGTGTGTGTGTGTGTGTGTGTGTGTGTGTAATTGGAGGGAAGTATGCGTTTTGGATGCGTGTTTCGCTTGTTGCACTGTTGATGTTGCATGATGTTGCACGATATTCGCACGCCCTTGCATGTGTCTGTCTGCCTGTGTGTGTGTCTGTTTGAATGTATGTTGAATGCACGCATCTCACGAGTATTCCCAATTGCACGCTGTTCCCACGAATCAAGCTCATGCTGCAACCGTAACACGTGTGTGTGTGTGTGTGTGTTATTGGGGTACGAGTAGGTGGGTGTAGGTGTGTTGTTTACGCGTCTGTACGTGAGATGCAGCTCACCTTTATGGCCAATCGCCCAATGTGTATGTGTGTGTGTGTGTGTGTGTGTGTGTGTGTGTGTGTGTGTGTGTGTGTGTGTGAGTGGGTGTGTGTGTGACTTCTTGAAGCAAGGTGATTTTTGTCCATTAAACTCTCACGTTTTTTGTTGGACATGCATATATATATATATATATCCATATTCATATCCATATATCCATATCCTTATACATGTTCCAACGAAGATACTTATTGAAGGCAATTCCTTACCCCCGCATTGGCTGCCCCGCCCCCTTTCTCCGTAGCGTTTCCTCACAGTATTATCTTACCATGGATGGGGGGGGGGGTTAGGGAATGTACAAATTATCAATGTCGCATGTCGAAATGACACCCATTGTGTGTGTGTGTGTGTGTGTGTGTGTGTGTGTGTGTGTGTGTGTGTGTGTGTGTGTGTGTGTGTGTGTGTGTGTGTTATAGTGCAGAAAAGCAACGGAAAAAATGTAGGTGCAAATAAGTGTGTCGAGGTAACGCTGTTTGACGAACATTAGTTCAAATTGTGATTGCAGAATGCAATTTGGGGGGGGGTAGGCTGAATTTTTTCCAATGATATATACACACATTTACAAACGCGTTATGCGCGAATATGCTTTGCGATAATGCTTATATCAACAAACTCTATAAAAAGATACTTTTCTTCGGCCACTTTTAGTGACTCTTTTGGTTATGAGGAGTTGATGGAAACATTTTGGGGGAATTCAGCCCCCCTGAGCCCTCTCTCATGGATCGGCCAGTGACCGTGACAATCACAACGTATAGACCACATGAAATGACTCGATCATAACGCTGCCATTTAGATCATTTGATGAACATCAAACATTTTTGTCCCATCGACATAATCATTCTCACATGCCGACACACACACACACACACACATACATACATACACACATGCTTTCACATGTGTGTGTATGTGTGTGTGTGTGCAGAGCCGTAGCAACCGCCCCCCGTACCCCCCGGCCGGGGGGCCCCGGGTGTTGAGGGGCCCCGTTGCTTCACGTTTGACATTAAAATTTATCATATTATGTATAGCCTTTACCTTTTTGCTCAGATGTTTTCACCTGAGCTTGTATTATGTGATTATGTGTATAATAAATATATTCATTATTTGATAGTTTATTTATAATGGGGGCCCCAAGTGTTGCCTTCGGGGGGGGGGGGGCTCATAAGTCCTCGCAACGGCTCTGGGTGTGTGTGTTGCTGCGGAGGAGATCAAACAATAGCCGAGCCACGAGTGATGTCTAGAGAAATGGTGACAGACTGAGAAAGGGAGATTAATGCATCTTTCTGATGACCATCATCAAACATGCATTTGTTGTGTTGTGTCATGCTTTCTGGGGAGGTGGCCCTCTCTATTACGTCTTCCGTACTTGTGGCGTCATAGCGTGGAGAGGGTTGGTTCTGCGGTGACAGCGAGCTGCACGGGACACACCTGTGTGTGTTCATAAGCTTCGGCTTCGTCCCGTGTAGCAGCTGTCACTTGAGGTCTTTAACATGGGGAGCGCCAATAGTAAGCTTTGTCTAGGGTCAGCTGCGGATTGAGAAATTTCCAAAGGAAGACTCAAGTGGGTGCTGATATAGACTCTTGTATCAACATCCTGGATCAAAAAGGACGATTTCTAGGTTCTCCCCTCAGGGTCTCCCCTCAGGGTACGTCAATGCTTGGGATTTATCATGCTTTGGTTCAATCGATGCAATGTCAATGATTTGTATGCTTAGGAGCTGTGCCTCTTATAATCTGTCAGTGGGCGTCAAGTGTTAAACATCCAAGTCCCTGTTGGTTTTTCAGGCTTTGTTCTTTGCTCGTCTTAAAGTTTTGCGATTTGGAGAATCATTAGAGGAAGTGGTCAAAGTCAATGTCATCTCTGGAGCAGTGATCTTCATGGTCGTCTTTGTCCTTACCCTTTCTGCATTGGCTCGTGTGTATGTCTGTCTGTGTGTGTGTGTGTGTGTATGTGTGTATGTCGACATGCGCTGTTGGCGGCACATATTAATAAACACCTCCAGACGGCAAGCGTCCACTGGCCCTGACAACACGGCATTCTTGGTTGCTGTTTTGTGTTGCTGTCGGAATGTGTCTCTATGGCACGTGGTCAATATGGTGGTGTCTTCTCGGAACCAAGTGCCAGAGTCGTCGCCAGCTCTTATGCCCCCTCGCCGAAGGCAATATTTGCGGCACCCATTATAATTGAGGTCTGACTTCGACAAAATCCAGTTACGAGCAGCCTCATGGTTTCCATTAACTGGCGACTTTTATGCGCTACTTTATGACATATTTCAATATCCTGCATGAGGCAACGGGGCCCCTCAACACTCTGAGCCACCGGCCAGACGGGTGGTTGTTACGGCTCTGCCTGGTGCCCATCCTGAAAGCCTCGATCCCTGATTGCGTGTGTGGACGGGTGTGTGTGGAATGCACGCCGTTCGGCTCACTAATGGCCAACGAATTTCTCGGCTAAATTCCTGTGTCGATGTATATGTGAAACAAACAAACAAACGTCTGATATGATACACAGGCAATGAGACGTTCTAATAAGAGATCAAACAGAACCATGACTACACTGCTGGGTGATTAGGGGATTGGGGATAGAGAGTACGAATAGCTACAGAAGCAAATATCTGTTTTTACTGCATTATCAGATGGTACAGTGTCATTTATATGTGTTTCGCGGGGGAACTAGCGCTCTCTGTAGATGAGCATAACGGGTTCTTATATGTAGGACAGAGTTTGGGAGAGTTGTAGGACAGAGCTTGGGAGATGTGCTGTTGCTGTCATGAAGTGGATGACATTTGGTTGATTATGTGATTGCCAATTTATTACCGAAGATTCCCGCCATTAAGCCAATATTTTAATCCAAAATTCTACTCGATACTTTCCATGGTGGGCTTAATGGCCAGATCTATGTTCGGGGTATAAAATGTATCCAAAAGAACAAGCTTCATTATAGTATGGACTATATCAATGTTAATAAAGTACAAATATGTGCAATAGTTTGATGAAAAAGGTAAATTAGCACATGAATGATAAGAAAGGACGAATTTTTTCAACATACCGTACATACTGTTTAACATAATGTATATGTGAAACAGAGCATTTGAAAAATACTACCGGAGAAAATTTCAAATTTCGAGTGGGCTTATTGGACCGTACTACTGATAAACCTGGTATTTCAGGCCTGAAAGGTGACATGGGCTTAATGGCTGGGTGGGTTTGATGACCGAGACCTACGGTATTACAGTTGTTATAGTCATCGACTGGATGCTGCATCATTGAATCACATGCAGTCTCAACAATGATTGATGTAGTTCTCGCTACAGCCGCGTGTGTGTCATATATTGTTTTTGACCGACTTGTCCTCTTCTTATGTTCCAGGAAGAGATTTCCGACGTTGTCTACGTGTATGCTTGTCTGTTATTGGCTTCTTATATTGTCATATACACTGATTTTATCGACCGCCTATTCTTCCTGTCTTCATTCCCACTCTCTTCTTTTTGATGTATTTTTCCTCTGCCCTCTCCGTATGTGTGTGTGTATGTGTATGTGTGTGTGTGTGTGTGTGTGTGTGTGTGTATGGCATAATATCACTCGACAGTCAAGCAAAACATGAACCGACCAAGCACCGACACACACACACACACACACACACACACACACACACACACACACACACACACACACATACACACACACACACACACACACACAGGTATCTACATGATCAACGAACGGTTTTAGTTTCCAGTGACGTGCGATGGTTTTTTGATAGATGTATTACATTTGTCACACCGCATGCTACACATATCTAACTGGCGGTCCAGAATCTCCGGCACGCGCGTATGTGTGTGTGTGTGTGTGTGTGTGTGTCCAGTGTAATGCCACCTGCTTCCGTGTGTATCGAGGCATGTTCGCGTCTAACAGGCTGATAGTATCGTACCATTGGCGCTCTTTTGTATTTCCTTATATTGATTTGAAATGCGTTGCTTTTTCAGCCCAAGAGCGTCTTAATAACTTAATAGCGCAGAAGTCGGCAACCTAAAATGTCTAAAGAACCATGTTGCACCAAAAAAAAACAAATATGTCTGGAGCTGGAAAAAATTAAAAGCTTTATATAAGCCTTATAATGAAGTCAGCACATGTTGTATGTATCTATATTAGCCTGATATTGAAATGACAAGTTATGACCGATGTGGGTGAGTTTGTATATTCATTCTGTGTTCTAAGGTCTTAGGTGTTAGTTGTTATATTTTGGCGCCAACCAAGTAGCGGATCCACAATGCAGTTTAGGTGTGGGCTGAACATTTCTCCAATGATATACGGTAAATGATACTAGTATACTTACATTTGCAAACGCATTATGCTTTGCAATAATGCTTCTATCAACAAACTCTACAAAAAGATATTTTTCTTTGACCACTTTTAGTTACTCTTTTGGTTATGAGGAGTTGATGGAAACATTTTGGAGGACTTCAGCCCCCCTGGGCCCCCTCTCCTGGATCCGCCAGGGGCGGTTCCTTAAAGATGTCTCTTCTGGTCTCCTACTCCTCTCTCCTTCGCTTCCTCCGTGCGCCACTGGTCGTGGTATCTGTGGAGATGTCCGTGATGGATGTGGACGGATTGCACGCCAACGCTTCCTAATACTACTGATCACTTGCGGAGCTGACGTTCGGCTAATGTTTGCATGATGTATTTAGCGAGGATAATGAGGCAGTTGAAGGTTCCCTGATGAGCACGCTCACTCGTTGATGTCGTGATAGCGATCAAGCGGAACAAGACACAAGCAAGACACAAGATCTCTTGATAGTGGAGCTAGGGATGTTGCGTCTCGGGTATGTTTGGTCTCGCTTCAGTTCCGACTCTCTTCCTCGTTCCCAACTAACCTCACCTAACCTAACTAACCTAAACTAACATAGAAAAAGAATGAGAACCGAGACTGAAGAGGGACCAAACGTAGCCGATGCATGACATCCTGCATTCCTTGGCAGTTTGTATTCCTCATACTGTCCGTATAATCTTGCCAAGTGTACTGGTATCAGTGGAGATGAATGTCGGAGAGGCTATATGGGACGGCATCAAACATTTGTAACAGTGGCGGCGCCAGAATTTTTCCAATGGGGATGGGGCTAAGTGAAAAGATGCGGGGGCTTGGCGAAACATGAGGCCGAAACTACACTCGAAATGTTCATGGTCAAAATTTTCGGTTGGTTCAGGGGGCCTGGACATTTTGAGGGGGGTTTTTTCAGCCTCTCCAGACCAGCCTTCTTGGCGCCGCCTTGCAGCTTTCCATTACCGACACATTTCAGTGAAACAGATTCAGTACGGTGCAGCTCTTAATCGAGATGATTTCGGTTCACTGGCGGACCCAGGAGGGGCTCGGGGGGGGGGGGGGGCTGAAGTCACCCCAAAAATGTTTCCATCAACTCCTCATAACCAAGAGATTCACTAAAAGTAGTCAAAGAAAAGTATCTTTTTGTAGAGTTTGTTTATATAAGCATTATCGCAAAGCATATTCGCGCATAATGCGCTTGTAAATGTGTGTATATAACATTGAAAAATAATTCACCCCCTGCCCAAAAAAAATAAATCAGCTCCCCCCCCCAAATTGCACTCTGTATCCGCTACTGTTTCGGTTTCATGCATGCCAGTTGTTTGTGCTACCGGCGGCTGCATCACAGGTGGCGATCGATGGCTAGTGCCGGCGTGAAATGGACTGTTTTATGCGATCGTAAAGCATTCCAACATAAGTCACATTTCGCCATAACGCTGCCTGCGCTCACTTCCTCGAATTATGCTATCGCGGATGTACATCAATCACTCACGAGTTTGAGTCGTTTTTCGTGTTTGATAATTGTATTATTGTTATGGTATGCTTGCATGTGTTCGTGTGTGTGTGTGTGTGTGTGTGTTTGTATAGTTGTGCCTTACCGATTTCTGCAATGCAGTTTTGCATTTTCCGTTGTTGTTGATATTTTCGCCCACGTATACCATTCGCTCGTCCAGAGAAGCCTGATATATCATGTTTATTGTTTGAAGGCGGCGACTGTTTCCCGCTCCATTAGCTTGTTTTCGTGGTGTTGATTCACAATCACCACCAATTCAAAATCCAATCACTGCAAAACCACAAATCTTTTTTTTGTTTCGTTTTCGACGTGTGCCTCCAGCCTCTTCGTGCATGCTCATTCAATCATTTGCTGCTTGAAAACAATGATTCACATCTCTGAAACACCTGAATTTGTCCAAGCATTGTCTAAGCCGGTGATCCGTGACCTTTTCCCTCTGATTCGCCACTTATTTATGAGCTAACTTTTCGTTTTCCACAACAGCGCTGACAAATGCCACAACCTCAGTTGTTTCAGCAGATTAAATGTCAGTAAGTCACACTAGACACCAATACAAACCATGTCGGATTGATAAAAAACACTAATTTTTTCTCTCTATCGACCTCTAAATTCCCTACTGGGCAGCTTCTTCGTTCCCCATCAGTGGAGAATTTCCCACAGGTTACGCACCACTGGTCTGACTTGCGACCATTTTCAACACATGCCTGATTTTGCAGCACTGTGTTTACCACGAGAAAAGTAAATGAATAATGGTTAAAGGTCTTAAGTGACAGCTGCTACACGGGACGAAGCCGAAGCTTATGAACACACACAGGTGTGTCCCGTGCAGCTCGCTGTCACCGCAGAACCAACCCTCTCCACGCTATGACAACACGAGCGACTGCGGCTTGTGGCCAATATGTTCATTTTTCACCATAGCGTTATTTCAGTGGTTTTCAACACAACGCACGAGTTCGTATACAACATGTGACTAGCACCTAACGCACTCTGTGGTTATTCATTAGGTTAGGTTAGGTTGGTCAGGTTAGGTCAAGTTTGGTTAAGTCAGCTTACTGAGCTTAGTCAATAACCACACACAGTGCGTTAGGTGCTAGTCATCTCTCGTATACGAACTCGTGCGTTGTGTTGAAAACCACTGAAATAACGCTATGGTGAAAAGTGAACATATTGGCCACAAGCCGCAGTCGCACTCTCGCACTTGATACGCCTTTGACACTACACTGGCCGAGGTGAACATATTTTAGAGTATGGGAGTACTCGGGCATTTTTGGCCAATATGTTCATAGGGCAATATTGTACTAGATCCGTGTTGTGTATGGAATCATCATCGCATATGCATGTCAATGATATTCAACTTGCAACCAATTGATCGGAACCGAACTCGGTCGTAAGTTGGATAATTCACTACCGGGCAGTGGCAGCGCCAGGAAGCTGCTTGGAGGGGCTGAACCCCCCCCCCACACACAAATATGCTAAAAAAAACCTGAAGTCCCCAAAAAGTCCTGACCATGAACATTTCGAGTGTAGTTCGTCACGTTTCTCCATGCCCCCGTGTCTTTTTCCTTAGCACCCCCATCCCAGTGCCCCAACGGAGAAATCCTGGCGCCGCCACTGGAGATGGATGACATGTGGCAGTGGAGATTGGATATTCGGGTCGAGCTGAAATTCAAGGCGGGCATTTATCATATGCAATTGGAGCCACTGCTGGAAATATCAGATGACTTGGATGCTCGCAGGTTACTCTTGGCTGGATGACTCAATGACACTGTGTATGGCAGCGTTACCAATATGGAGGTATAGACAAATATACGACCCTCATACTCTGTTACCTAACCTAACCCAGACTTACCTATCCTGACAAGCATGAATTGTCATAACAACGTCACTCATGACGTCACAAAGTAAATAGTATGAGGTATTTTTTTGGGATTTTTTCTGAACCTCACCAATATGTCATTGGTGTGAATAAAGTGTGACGTATCACTAGCAGTGTTTATGACTAGAACAGGGGCTCTAAGCCGGGGTGCTTGAACTCCTAGGGGATGCGAGACAAGTTCCTAAGGACTGCCAGGATTCCTGTGAAAATTAAACAAATATGTGTTTGCCTATGCTTATACCTATACTTCCCTAAAACAGCTTTTCCATCAAAGCAGCTTTAAGCTGTATGAAGGGATATTAAAGAAAAATAATCTTATTATTACGTTGTTTGTGTTTTTTATATTTTTCATATAGCTATAAATAATCCAGGGGATGCGAGATCTTGGTGAGGTTGTAGGTGTATGCATGTGTATGCGTGTTTGTTTGTTTGTTTGTTCAGTTTATTGCCACATTTTCCACAACAATCATCTCATTCGAATATACAAGTTATAGAATGGCAGAAATCTGCTTCATCGAGCAAGCTCATAGACGAACATGATTGATGTAGAATATAGTACAAACAGACAATGATTATGACAACGACTACGCGGCTACATCAGATAATACAACATATTAATATAACACGCAACAAAATCTAAATATATCACTCCATTGTATACAGATGTACATATTTACATATATATGCACACAGACACACACACACACACACACACACACACACACACACACACACACACACACACACATACACACACACACACACACACACACACACACACACACACACAACCCCAGTCACACACACACACACACACACACACACACACACACACGCACAAGCATACTCAACCATCATCCATCCATGCACTTGAGTTTATATATCTTGAATTAAAATCAGTTGATGCACACATACGCACACACATACACACATCCACATTCATGTACGTACCTACACGTGAATCAACATATTTGCATATATAACTCCAATCATGCACACACATACGCACACACACATACACACACGCATACACGCGCACAAGTCAACATGCATGCGTACATATAAACCAACACACGCACACACATCAATACATCTAATTACAAGAATGCACACACCAATATAATTTTAATTATTACTCGGATAGTCATTATTTGGCGGGCTATTTTGTAGATATGCTCTTAATTTACCAATTGAATTATTATTATTATTATTATTATTAATTAACTGGAATACAGCCAATGTTGCATTGTTCAGCTAGCATTGTAAACACATTTTGTTGAGCTGTTTTGTTGGGCGAGCTGTTGCATGTTTCTGGCCCTGTGTGTGTGTGTGTGTGTGTGTGTGTGTGTGTATGTGTGTTTGTGTGTTTGTGTGTGCGTGTGTGTGTGCTTGTGTGTGTGTGTGTGTGTGTGTGTGTGTGTGTGTGTGTGTGTAAGCGCGGTGTGATGTGTATATTCATGGAATCTTGGCGCACAGACATACACACACACACAGTACAATGTACGTACGGTGTGTGTGTGTACGTATATATATGTGTGTGTGCTTGTGTGTGTGTGTGTGTGTGTGTGTGTGTGTGTGTGTGTGTGTGTGTGTGTGTGTGTGTGTGTGTGTGTGTGTGCTTGTGTGTATGTGTGTGTGTGTGTGATAGTGTGTATGTACGCGTGGTCACTTCGCTATTGCAAAATTTCGCAAGTAAAATTTGCATAAATGATACAGTGGTATTCTGGCAGCGAAGTAATTCAACACGCGTATAAATATATGCATTATATTATATATGAAAAATATTCCGTTTTCGTAGGCATTTTCCTTGTTAAAGACGGCTTGTTTCAATCGTACTCACTAATTTGGCGATTATGAGTCATGAAGAACTTCAGCTCGTATTAGCAATACCACTACCTTGATCGTGTGTATGTGCCGGTGTGTGTGTGTGTGTGTGTGTGTGTCTGTGTGTGTGTTGTGGCACGCTGTTAGATTGGAGCTTGATCATTCGGCTTTGGAAGCTAGTCGAAGCACGACGCAGCACGTAATACTACGAATTTTCCGCCGCGCTTTCGTGTGTGTGTGTGTGTGTGTGCACGTGTGTGTGTGAGTGCACGTGTGTGTGTGTGTGTGTGTGTTGTGTGCGTTCAGCTTACAAAATCTGTGTGCACCATTTGCTGTTTGGTGTGCTAGGCTTAGTGTTGTGTATTTTCACGCGAATATTCACACACACTCACTCAACACTCAACACTCAACACACTCGTGCACATTGTAGAGGTAGAGTGTGAGAGTGAGAGAGAGTTTGTGGGTCAGAGATGCCCCCGCGCAATGCTCCCGCGTCACTGCACTCTCAGTTGGACCTCAGCATGGACCTCAAAGACATCCATTCGAACGATATGTGTAAGTGTTCTCCTGTGCGTGCTAACTCTATTACGTCATTGTGCATATACCGTGAAACTTCTATTTGAGCGACATGCCGTTCTATTTTTCAAACCTTTTCCCTGTAGTGCCGTTCAATTAGTGCATTGGCTCTTAACCTGTGGGCAATGGAAGAGTTGTCAAGTGGGAAGCTAAAGGCTGGACACAAGGACAACTATGTGTGTTTTTATCTATTGAAATTCGTTTATTTTTCAATTCTAATGATCCCTTGACATTTACTTAGATGTAACAACTGAATTTATTGAATTTATCAGCGCTGATGTGTGGAAAATGAAGAGATGGCTCATTAAGAAGTAGGGAATCAGAGAAAAAAGTTTAACAACCACTGAATTAGAGGTTGTCGCTCTATTTTTCCACTGGTTGGTTGCTCAATTTTGAGAAGATACGGTATATTTTGGATGATTTGAAAAGAGTATCAGGTTACGTATGTATATTTCTTAATCTTTCTCAGTGTTCAGCCACCGCTTTCAAATGAGCAGGCAGTTCTCACACCCACTCGATTCTTGATAGTTGTATACGAAAATATATAAATACAAACGACCTAATAACAAAACTTACTAATTCAATATCCAATCATACAACTCCTTTAAGAAGATTCAGCAAAACTACGTTTTTCAGGAAGAATATAATGCAAGTTAAACATGCATTTTTTTCTTCACATAAATCATTGCACCCCTAGGAACCAGGCTCGGTTCGCAACCCCGGTTAAGAACTCCTGAATTAGAGGGTTCTAATTTCCAATTGTTACACAATGGTGTCGTTCAAATAGAGGTTTTACAGTATATATTTCATCAGGTATCAATGTTCAATGTATCAATGTATCAATGTTCAATGTATCAGTGTTCAATTTATCAATGTTCTGTCCTCGTGTTCCTGTTTGGCCCCTATGTGAGTGGTATGTTTACGAAATCAGCCCTCATTTTGTTGAATGTTGATGATGATCATCGTCGTTGTTTTTTTTAGTTGCAGAGATTCTAGTGAAATGGCTTGTTTGAGGCTTGTTATTTTTCATAGGAAACCTTTTCTGGTTTTCGTTCGTGTAGGCTGTGTTTTCATATTCCCAGAGCCGATGCGAGGTCTTATGGACACCCATTTTATATACGGCACCATCATAATAGAGGCCCGACTTACGGAAAATGCAGTTACGAGCAGCCCCTTGGTCTTCATAAAGCTGGGGACTTTTATGCGCGACTTGATGGTACATTCAGGCGCGAGGCAACGAGGCCCTCAACACTTGGTGCCCCCTATATCAGGCTCCTGGGGGATGGGAGTCTTCATGTAACTTGCCGCAAGGCGGGTTTCGTGTGCGCGCAGCCGTGCAGTTTTCTGTGCTGGCCGTGACTGCGAAAACCCGTGTGTGGCGGCCGGACCTGCGGTGTGCCAGCCGGGGCCGTCAGAGGCTTCGCTCCCGCAAAAATTACACGCTAAGATAGCCTTCTCCACTGCTGTGTTCAAATGCGTAATTATATATATATATATATATATATATATATATATATATTATATATAGCCTTCATGTATTAGTGTTCAAAGCTTACTCAGTTGGCCAATTGCATGGGACATTCAACCATCTTGTGTCCATTTAATTACAACATACATACCTCAATGAAAGGTATATTGTGAATTGGTCAAATGCGTGCTCTTTTTCTTGAAAATATTTCAATGAGTTTTCGATTCAATTATCGCTTGCGTGATTCGCGCTGCCAACAGTGAACTGGTTTTCAGGAATTCTCGATGTTTGCTGGAATTCTTGATATTTGCTGGAATTCGCCAGGAAATCTATTTTGCTCAGACCTTGCTTATTTACCTTGAAGCGAATGCATATCTGCTCAATTGACTGTGAGTTCAGTGGTTGACGCGCTGGTGCTCCAGGCGCTTTTCTCTCGATAATGGCCGAAAATATGTAGGCTGGACACACTTTTACCAGAGGCATAAATGGATGGTGTGTTGAGTGTGGACGGCTGGTGAGAACTGCAAGCTTAAAGGTTAAAGGCCTCAAGTGACAGCTGCTACACGGGAAGAAGCAGAAGCTTATGAACACACACAGGTGTGTCCCGTGCAGCTCGCTGCCACCGCAGAACCAACCCTCTCCACGCTATGACTGATATCTGGTACCATCATTTACTGCTGGGTGGACAGGGGATGTTGGATTATAGAATTCGCCCACTGAAATTCTCCTCCACCGGGTTCAGAATCATAGACCTCCCGCTTGTGAGGTGGGTGTGCTACCACTACACCACGGAGTCCAACAAAGGTCAACCAAAGACTTGAAGTTGAAAAAGTCGCGTTTTATGTAGGAATCGTAATTGAAGCCAGAATTGACTTGAAACAACTCGGAAGCCGCGTTTTCCTCTTACACACGTCACACACGCTATTTCCTGTTTGATAGTGCGCATGTGATGGGTGAATTTGACTTTAATCGCATCGTTCGCTCGGTCTGCCCGGTTTTTTTTCGACTGGTCGATGTCGACAAGAAGTCACAAGAAGACTGATTGTTATCGCTGGACTAATTCGATGAAAGCAGCGACATTTGCGATGCATTGACAACACACACTTATCAGCGAATCAAATCAGGTAGATCTAAAGCACAAGCGTATGCGTCTTTCTTGATGTCATCATTTCGGTGGTGCGTGTCTATATATCTTGCATGGCTGTATCTACCGGGAAAATGTTGCACCTGATCAAGTTTCTCAGCCCGTATCGAACCGTGTTGCAAACCTTGTTGAATGTATATGATATATAGCCGTCGAACGAAAAAACTTTGATTGCAAACAAGATATTTGCCAATCAATAATGTTGTGCCCAATTGCAACCGAGACGGACAGGTTAGGTTAATTTCGAGGTGCAAAACGGCCTACATAATCGTGAATATCAATTAATGTTTTAGTCCGTCTGATAGTATTATTATTCACCTGGTTACGTGATTAAATTGAGAACCAGACTGTTGCGCCCCGGGTACGTTTGGTCCCAGTTCAGTCCCCAGCTCTCTTACTCTTTCTTTGTGAGGCTAGGTAAGGTTTAGTTAGGTAGGAACACGAAAGAGAGCCGGAACTGAAGCTAGACCAAACCGACCCGAGACGCAACATCCCTAGCTCCTGATTGGATGACGCTATTTATCTTCGGAAGCGTCAAATATCCGTGTTACTCTGTTACTTCGAGGCCACTGCACTTTTTTGACCCTCGGCAACCATGGCTTCTGGTGATTTAATCTGATTGCCCCAACGCGTCTCAAAGCCGACATGCCTCAGCTAGTTTGCGTGTGTCGATTGCTACGGCTGAACAATTTTATTAAAAAGATTACAATTGTTGCACGGCTTTTCCCGAGATGAGCCGGTATATGTCTGAAGGTCGCGCGGCCGCTTGGCTCGGAAGGTCTTGTCTGTGTGGATTACACTACATTAGCCATGCCCGTCTTGACGGCTAATATGCAAAACTCATCACACTGGAAGTTGCGTCATCCTTTGCGTCCGCATCTATACAAGCACTGGCTTTGCAGTTTCATCTGCAATGCGTTGCGATTTCATGCAAGAATAACATGATCGCCTTCAAATCACACGCTTTATGCCTATCTCCAAGTATGTCTCTGTGTGTGTGTGTGTGTGTGTGTGTGTGTGTGTGTGTGTGTGTGTGTGTGTGTGTGTGTGTGTGTCTGTTTGTCTGTGTGTGTGTGTGTGTGTGTGTGTTCTCTTAATCCAGCTATTGACAACGTCGATATGAACAGTGGGATGATATTTGGAAGCGTTTCAACACGCAATGTTTATATATTGTTTGGTTTTATCTCGTGTGCAAAGCTTCATAATTTTCCTATTTTACATGCGGATTCATTGGAACCGGGAGTTTCGGCGAGTTTAAGGCTCTTTTCAGTTGGCTGTAAGAGTGGGGAATTCATGTTGGATCTAATTTAATCTTAATATGTCGTTGATATGGTGTGTCTTTTCTATCATTACGTCACCATGGTCTCCTCGCTTTCTCTGTGATCACGTCACACCATTGCTTACATGATCGACATCGTAGCATCGTCTTGATCGACATCACTCCACTTCTCGGATCACATCGCCGCCACCGTCGTCACATCATGTTACATGCGAACTCATCACACTCTATTACGTCTTATTCGGCCATTTCCACGTCTCTCTTACGTCGTCTGTTCTCCTCGAATCGTTGATTCATCTCTCTCTCCCTCTGTGTGTGTGTCAGTGTGTGTGTGTGTCAGTGTGTGTGTATCAGTGTGTGTGTGTGTGTGTGTATCAGTGTGTGACGCATCATTAGACGTTGGTATTGTTCACATCACACACATTGTTCATTGCTCCACTGGGCTTTGCATTCCGGGTGTTCGTTCCTTGAACAAGTGGATTTCGCAACCCGTCTGCTAGACTAGCGTGCGACTCAACACACACACACACACACACACACACACACACACATTGCATTGTCTTCCCGTCTCTGAGTTATGCAGCATCACGTACAATGTGTTTTGATGGGGAGGTAGCAGGGTATTGTAGTGCCGTCGACCGCCTGCGGGTTGCGTGACATAATCCCCGTCGTGCGTCGATTATGTGCAATTTGGCTGTTATGTGGTCCGTCTTGCTGTTTCCTCTCGCTCTCTCTCTTTTTCTGTTTCTGGTTCGCTCTCTTGCTCTTTCTCGCTATCCGTTTGTCTTTTTCGATTCTGTATGTGTGTGTGTGTTTGTGTGTGTGCCGTTGTTGAATGGCTGGTCAATATTGCGTGTTGAAGTACCGAATAGCGAGTACCGAGTGATGGTGCAACAGGAACACACAAGCGCCGACAATTCCATTTATCCCGGATTAATTATATTCATGCACGACTGGAAGGACGGAGATTGTCGATTAAGAAAAGCTCTCTATCTCTCTCTCTCAGGTGGTCTTGAAGATGATGAGAAGATGACACTGCGGATGCTACCGTATGTATGTCCTAGCTAAATGTCCAACCTTTATTTAACTACAAAAAATGCAGTCGAAATGTAATTCTTTTTTGAGCGCAGGTATTTACGGCACGTGAGTCCATTGTTCGGCCACTTGATGTAGTGGCGGCGGCAGGGTTTTTCCGATTGGGGGCTAAGAAAAAGATGCGATAACTTGACGAAACATGAGGAACTACAATCGAAATATTCATGGTCAGCATTTTTGTGGGGAGCTGAGTGGGGCATCGCACGTTCTTGGGGATGTTTCAGCCCCTCCAAGCCCCTTCCCGGCGCCGCCACTGATATGCCTGTATCGAAATCCTCGGATGCGAAAGTTCATTGATGCTCATGCAGAGCTTGCACAAGCTTGTGTTTCATTTTGTCTTGTAGAATCTAGTTTCTGCTATTGCTTGGCGTTTGCTGGCAAACTTGTTCTCGTCAAGGACGCACATGGCATAATCCTTGGTCGCGGAATTTGCAATGATATAGGTGATGGCCGCATGTTCGAACGTGGTTAACACATCTTCAGAGGCCTCCGATGTGGAACATTGCGAGCGCATGGATTATTGTGGCTGTAGCACACACAGGTTCCAAAATGCATGCTTCACAGGCATAATTTAGAGAATCTTGATTAGTTTAGAGCCCATTTACTATACTGGTGCCGTATTTTCGGTCGTATATCCAGCAGATAGCATGGTAATTTGGGGCTGACTATTGATCACAAGCTCATCGTCCAATTGTCCGTTCGTTTGACCAGTATAACAATGCCCCATCATTAACGACATTTACACAGCGAATCGCGATTATCTGACCAGCTACCCGTTGTCATCGCGGCCCCAAGCTGGATAGCCCAGGTCAAATCCTTGTAACCGGTTATTCGACTCGGTCATCGTACATGACTGGGAAAGATTCGTTAACAGTGACGATCGAGTTTCCAAATCGCAATCCACAATTGGATGATGTTATAACAGTGATAACAGCTGTGTCCGTCATGTCGTTACGTGAAGTCCTTTGTGAATCATTTGTGTCAATCACCAAAGACTTCATCATCGATACTTTCTCAATATAATTGAATCGTTCGTTGATTCAATCGTCGGCCTGGCCAACGATTGTCCCGAAAACCGAAGTTGAGCATGTTCAACCTTTCAAGCCAGTTGGCCTGCATTTCAGCCGCTTGCCTTCAGAGGTTGTTACCTTGCTGTGCAATGAAAGAATTGCACGCCAATGCATGCACTGGTATAAACTGAGTTGAATTGCAGCGAATTCAAGTCAGTTTGAAGGCCTGTGTTGTGACTCTGTAATATAATATTTGTATTATTCATTTCAATGCTTAATACATTACCAGATTGAAATTTGATAAATAGATATATAGGTAAAAATATATAAAAGCTACATAATATATTTAACATTGATCTGTATATTCAAGAATACACCTGGAATCAATCAAATATAATCAAGAATACATCAAAACTCAAATGACATAGTCAGGAGAGAGAAATAAACCACACCGACGTACCACATCTATTGGCTTGGACAATTACTGGCCTCGTGTGACCACTCGCAAGCCAACTGTTGGCCTCGTATGAACACGGCTTTAGTTGGTTAGTTACGCATTTGAACACAACAGTGGAGAAGGCTATCTTAGCGTGTAATTTTGCACGGGCAAAGCCTCTGACGGCCCCGACCGCCACACACACACACACACGCACACACACACACACACACACACACACACACACACACACACACACACACACACAGACACACACACACACACACACACACACACGGGTCATCCCGCCTTGCGGCAATTTGCCTATACCTTTAAGAAACTATCCCAACCGCTTCACCTCGCCAGGGAATTGAACCCTGGACCTCTCGTGTACAAAGCGTGCGTCTTAGCCACTCGGCTACGAAGCGGAGTTGGTACTTCCTTTCTCTTGTGTACTATTTCTTAGGCTCTTTGTCTCTCTTGTTATCTATGTCGGCTTAGTTAAGGTTAGGCTAGGTGAGTTTGCAATGATAAAGAGGGCCCGGACTTGCACAAGAGCAAACTTGCCCGAGACGTAATATCCCTAGCTCTATTATTTCTTTGATTGCTGCATTTCAGCGGAACTAGTCGTGCGACACCGCTGATTTTCAACTCGCCTGGGAGTATTTTCCTTATATCTAATGGTATCATATGTGTGTGTATGTGTGTGTGTGTGTGTGCGTGTGTGTGTCAGTTCCTGCGGCCCCGTACCAGGACGCCGACGACGAGGACGATGGCTCGGTGGCCGATGGCTCTAATGAGTGCGGCAGCAAATTTCGACGCTGGACTTCGGTGAGAAGAACGGCCGACACACACACATACACTCACATACAAACTCAC
This sequence comes from Sacculina carcini, assembly GCA_916048095.2. Lineage (NCBI taxonomy): Eukaryota > Metazoa > Arthropoda > Thecostraca > Sacculinidae > Sacculina > Sacculina carcini. Next base: position 6,827,577 of record OU696584.1, read on the forward strand.
ACACACACACACACTCACACACACACTCACACACACACACACACACACTTGGATCTCGCTTTTGTTTTTTATTTGTCTTTGATTCAGTTGCAAGTTGGTCGCAATGTTGATTGCAGCAGCTTTGTGCGACGGCGTAGTGATGGACCGAAGGTGTTTTTTAAATTGAGAATCAAGTAATGATTCATCAACAGTCAGATAGAGACATACAGACAGACAGACAGACAGACAGAATGAGAAGAGCAATAATATTCGATAAAGAAAAGCACACACACACAAAGACACACACACACACACACACAAAGACACACACATACACACACACAGACATTGTGTGGAAATGGAATCAGGTGAACTAGCCGAAACAGAACGGCCAACACAAACACTCACTGACACTTATACCAATTATCATAGGCTAAATCAGTCAACATCACTCCATTACCACTCTGATCTGTGTGTGTGTGTGTGTGTGTGTGTGTGTGTGTGTGTGTGTGTGTGTGTGTGTAGGTGTATATGTGTGTCTGTGTGTGTGTGTGTGTGTGTGTGTGTGTGTGTGTGTGTGTGTGTGTGTGTGTGTGTGTGTGTGTGTGTCTGGTTATGTGTGTGTATATGTGTGTGTGTGTCTTTGTGTGTCTTTATGTGTGTATATTTGTGTGTGTGTGTGTGTGTGTATGTGTCGTGTGTGTGTATGTGTATATTATGTTTGTGTGTATATATGTGTATATATGTGTGTATATGTGTGTGTGTGTGGCTGTGTTGTAGCAGCGGTGTGCGCGTGTGTGTTCGCGTAGCACCTTGTTCAGCCTGTTTCCCATAACCGTGTGGCTGCGCAAATACTCTCGCGCCGACCTGCTGGGCGACCTCGTGGCCGGCCTCACAGTTGGCCTCACCGTACTGCCTCAGGGCATCGCCTACGCCATCTTGGCGGGACTGCCGGCAAACGTTAGTGTGAACACTGATCACTAGGTGGCGCTTGAGAGTGTACTTGTTTAAGCGTTTACATGTGATTTTTGGCGTTAGAAGATTGTGTTAGCTCTGTTGATTGGTATGTTTAAGCATGCGTTTTAAGCATAGTCACACACACACACACACAGGCATACGCTCAAACATACACATACACACACACACACTATATATATATACCTTACACACACATACACACGCACACACAATATACAGGCAGGTGTGTGTGTGTGTGTGTGTGTGTGTGTGTGTGTGTGTGTGTGTGTGTGTGTGTGTGTGTGTGTGTGTGTTGAGGTGCATGTTTGTGCAATGTGGCCGTTTTAATCATGATCGAGCTGTGTTTGTAATCCTATCATCACACACACACACACGCACACACACATACACACACACACATACACTCACACACACAAATCTAACTTTATATTGTTCCAAAACAGGTCAAGACAGCACACGTTTCCGAATGTTTATCTAAACGATCAAAAAATGGATAGAGTTGGAAAAACAAAATTCCTCGGCGTTATTATCGACGAAAATATAAATTGGAAAGACCATATTGAGCATGTATTTGGCAAAATTTCTAAAATTTGTGGTGTTTTATATAAAGTAAGATACCAGTTAACGACAGAAGCCTTAATTAGTATCTACTATACTCTTATATATCCTCATCTAATATATTGTAGCGCTAATTGGTCTTGCACATGGCCTTCCTTCCTTCTTAGAATCAAACTTATCCAAAACCGAGTTTTACGATGCATTGCTCACAAAAATAAATTCGGATCTATCAGCGATATTTACCAAAATTTAAAAATTCAACAATTCCACACAATTCGAAACAAATTCTTGATCATACTCATCAGTAAAAATCTCAAATGCAAAAACCGTAAACACAACATATTCACTCGGGAAAGCACTGTAATTAGTACACGAAGTAGTTATAATTTAACTCCACCAAGATTTCGAACAATGTTATTCAAGTACAGTATTCTGTATTACGGGCCTCAGTTGTGGAATGGTTTACCGATGTCTGTGAAGGAATTGTTATATATTGAGAGCGACGTGGAGAAAATAAAACAAGCTATAAATGCTTATTATAAAAATTTACCGACTTAACTCAGGTCAAAAGTTGCATGATGTAGTTTTGTTTTGCTATCAATTGTTACGTATTCGTGAATTTATGAATAAATATGAATCTTGGAAAGAGAATAGATATGTATGAATGTGTTTATGCATGAGGTATTGGTATGTTGTGTGTATATCTGTATCTTTATGTGTTTGCTTCCAAAATATTTGTCTGTTTGCGCATTGTGTGTATGTGTGGGTATGTGTATCAAATGCGCGTATGTAATTGAATACGTGTTAGGTGTTGTATGGTCATATGTACGGAGACGAGTATGGGAGTTGTATACGCGTGCACTTTGTTTGCATATAGCCGTATGTTTGCGTATTGTTTCATGTGTATATGTGTATGAGAATATGTGTACGAATATGTATGGTAGACTGTGGTAGGTATGGTTATATGTTTGTTGTGTATCATTGTATATGAATAGTGTTTATATGTGATCGCGCGCGCATGAGTGTGCATGTATGTACTTGTGTATAAATAACCTGGTTTGATAGCATTATTTCCACCTGTACAAGTGAAATGTAAGCCTGTCTATGAGCATTAGCTCGACGGGTCTTTTGCCAATTGTGATATTTATTGTTTGAACATTGTATATTTGTGTGTGGCAATACATGGTTAAATACAAATACAAATACATACACACACACACACACACATACACACACACACACACATACATACGCACAGACATGTACATGAACTTTCTCTACTTACAGACTATAATGCCTCATATGGTCGCAATCTTACAAGCACACACTCACATACACACACACACACATACACATACACACATACACACACACAGACACACATGCACACATACACGCATGAGTGGGTGTACTTGTACCCGGTTTATCTCAGTGTGTGTGTGTGTGTATGTGTGTGTTTGTGTGTGTCTGTGTGTGTGTGTGTGTTTGTGTGTTTGTATGTGTGTGCGTGCGTGTGTGTGTCCGTGTGTTGAAACAGCTCACAGCTTACAATTAATTAATTAATTACTGCTTTTGTGAGCGCGTTTGAGCAGAAATTTCAGCTGAATAATGTGTAATGTTCTGCTGTGTTGTGGTATTCAACAGTCGGTACATATACGACACTTTATCATATATTTTGTCACCAGCGTATAATTTACACAATCGTCCTGTAATTTACAAAAAACATGCGCTTTTTTCATATCGGCCCTTCGAAATGATTAAATACCAAACATACCAGAAATAATAGATATTGACATCACAGCAAAATATAATTAATTACAACAGATAATGTCTAAATCAGTCGATCTTCTCTCGAAGCGTTGAAACATCACTGATTTATTTATCTACATTCATCTTGTTCATACCTTCAATGAACTTCATTTTGAATGTCTTCAATGTCCTACTTTGTTTAATGCATTTTTGTATTTCATTCCAAACGGTTATTGCTCTTACGCTTAAGCTTTGTTGTCTAGCTCGAGTTCTCGGGAACCTCTGTGAGTATTTGTCCGGGTGTCTCTTGTTTATGTGAAATAAAGCCTGCAGGTGTTTGGGTGATAAATTATTGTGTGTTCGGTACATGAAAGCTGCCGTGTTCAACTGTACAAAACTTTTCAAGTTAAGTATTTCATATAACTTGAAGTGAGCTTTTGTGGTCTCATAAAGTCTTATATTTGTTATTATCCGTGTCAAACGTTTTTGAGAAGTTATCATTTTACTTTATCAGCTGATGAAGGCTAGGTTTTGCTTGGTTAAATTAAATATGAATTCAATCAATTATATCTCATATAAAAGTATAAAAGTGTGTAAAAGTAATTTGTAACTCATGTAAATGTCTTAATGTAATTTTGGTATATGCATTAATGTTAATGTAGTAATGTTATGAATGTGCGAATGTAAAATTAATTGAGCCAACATTTTGGCCAGCTGCCAAATACAATTTTCTTTTTCGCGAAAATTCCTACCACTGCTTTTTTACTAATTTTTACTAAATTTATTTTAATATAATTTCCCGGATGCTCATCTATAGCTATATCATCATATTTTTGTTTTATATACATGTGTGTATGCATTTGTGTTTGTATATGTATATATATATATATATGTCTGTGTGTATATATGTATGTATGTGTGTGTGTGTGCACTTGTGTATGTGTTTGTCTGTGTGTGTGTGTATGTGCATATGTGTATATGTGTGTATATATGGTATATATGTGTGTGTATGAGTGTGTATTTGTGTGTGTATTTGTGTATTTGTGTGTGTGTGTGTGTCATATATACAGTACGGCTTGTACAGCGCTTTTATCGGCTGTTTTGTATACTGCATACTCGGCTCAACATCGGCCATCACTATCGGCCCGACGGCCATCATGGCGCTGATGACACACGAGTACGGTTACCATGGTAACCAGGACGTGGCCGTTCTGCTGGCTCTTTTCACCGGTGTTGTGGTCACCTCCGCCAGCCTCCTACAACTCGGTGTGTGTGTGTTTGTATGTCTGTCTGTCATGTGTCAGTGTGTGTCTGTCAGTGTGCCAGTGTGTCAGTGTATGTGTCTGTCAGTGTGCCAGTGTGTCAGTGTGTGTGTGTGTGCGTGTGTGTCTGTCAGTGTGTCAGTGTTTGTATGTCTGTCTGTCAGTGTGTCAGTGTTTGTATGTCTGTCAGTGTGTGTGTGTGTGTGTGTGTGTCTGTCATGTGTCAGTGTGTGTGTGTGTGTGTGTGTGTGTGTGTCAGTGTTTGTGTGTGTGTGTGTGTGTGTGTGTGTGTGTGTTTGTATGTCTGTCTGTCAGTGTGTCAGTGTTTGTATGTCTGTCCGTCAGTGTGTCAGTGTGTGTCTGTCTGACAGTGTGTCAGTGTGTGTGTCTGTCAGTGTGCCAGTGTGTCAGTGTGTGTGTGTGTGTGTGTGTGTGTGTTTGTATGTCTGTCTGTCAGTGTGTCAGTGTGTGTCTGTCTGACAGTGTGTCAGTGTGTGTGTCTGTCAGTGTGCCAGTGTGTCAGTGTGTGTGTGTGTGTGTGTTTGTATGTCTGTCTGTCAGTGTGTCAGTGTGTGTCTGTCTGACAGTGTGTCAGTGTGTGTGTCTGTCAGTGTGCCAGTGTGTGTCTGTCAGTGTGTGTGTCTGTGTGACAGCGTGTTTGTATGTCTGTCTGTCAGTGTGTGTCTGTCAGTGTGTCAGTGTGTATCTGTCAGTGTGTGTGTCTGTGTGTGTCTGTCAGTGTGTCAATGTGTGTGTGTGTCAGTGTGTCAGTGTGTGTCTGTCGGTGTGTCAGTGTGTGTGTGTGTGTGTGTGTGTGTGTGTGTGTGTGTGTGTGTGTGTGTGTGTGTGTGTGTGTGTGTGTGTGTGTGTGTGTGTGTGTGTGTGTGTGTGTGTGTGTGTGTGTGTGTGTGTGTGTGTGTGTGTGTCTTTCAGTATGTGCCAATGTGTGTGTGTGTGTCTGTCAGTGTGTGTGTCTGTCAGTGTGTGTGTCTGTCAGTGTGTGTGTACGTGTCAGTGTGTGTGTGTGTGTGAGTGAGTGTGAGTATGTACGTATACTCACTAGTTGTAGTCACTAGTTGTACTCACTAGTTGTACTCACTAGTTGTACTCACTAGTTGTACTCACTAGTTGTACTCACTAGTTGTACTCACTAGTTGTACTCACTAGTTGTACTCACTAGTTGTACTCACTAGTTGTTGTGTACAGGAGATGAGCAATACTGTTAGACTGTGCTGCCTACAAACCCACTGTTTTCTGTCTAATCTACGTTTAAATTGTCCAATACTACTTGATTCCACTACCTCCTTTTCTAGTTTATTCCAAATGTCGATACACCTAATTGGGAAATTATATTTGTATATATCCCTAACCACTCTGGTCTGCCTTAGGCTTCAATCATGTTCCCTTCGATCTCTCACTCCAAACTACACAACCTTATCTATTAACCTTGGTTTGTGTATGTGTGTGTGTGTGTTTGTGCGTGTTTCTTGAAGGATTTCTCATTGAGTTCATGTCATCTCCCGTAGTTACTGGCTTCACATCTGCGGCAGCCATCACCATTGCCTCATCACAGCTCAAGGGCGTGTTCGGCATCAAGGTGGGTGGGGAAGGGAGGTTTTGGCGTGTCAGAGGCGTTGACAGGCATCTGTCAATGGGGGGGCTTATTAAGTCTCAGCAAACGCTTCAGAAATGTGTTTTGTTTCTCCTGTGCAAAATGTTGAACAATATAATTAATAATTTGTGTTAATTTGAATCAGATTATTTTGCACTATGAGAAATGTTATTTTCTTGTGTCGATATTATCAAATGATGGTGTTTTATTAAGTTGTTTCAATTGTTCCTCAACGAAATGCATCCAATTAATTCAGCTAATCACTGGTCAATTGTGATTACAAGTATTATAATGTGATTGTATGTGATTGTGACATTTTCTTTTCTCTCTACATCTTTTTGAGTGCTTCCAGTACACATGGAAGGTCACCGCACAGGGTGATAATAGTGCACTTGCACTCTTCCCTCATGCTACTGTATTTGCCAGTAATTAGTAATAATAATAGTAATAATATGATAATTGTGGACGATGGCAGGTGGATGGAGACAGTTTCATCGACCAGTATCGCTCCATAATCTCTCATCTATCTGACACCAACCTGGCCGACCTGCTACTGGGAGTGTGCTGTGTTATTCTACTGATCGTCATGCGGGTATCATACATCTCTCACTCTCTCTTACTCACTCTCTCTATCCTCCTGTACTCTGTCTCTCCTTATTTCTCCTTATACTCTCAAAAGCTCTCAAACTTTGTCAATCTCGTATCTTCTCCTTTATTCTCCCATACGCTCTCATACTCTCTCAATCTCTCATACTCTCTCAATATCTCATACTCTCTCAATCTCTCATACTCTCTCAATCTCTCATACTCAATCTCTCATACTCAATCTCTCATACTATCTCAATATCTCGTACTCTCTCAATCTCTCATACTCAATCTCTCATACTCTCTCAATCTCTCATACTCAATCTCTCATACTCAATCTCTCATACTCTCTCAATATCTCATACTCAAACTCTTATACTCTCTCAATATCTCAATCCCTTATACTGTTTGATGTGTCTGTCTGTCTGTCTGTCTGTCAGGAGATGCGACGGCTGTTGCGTGTCAGTGGTGGCGGTGTCAGTGGTGGCGGTGTCAGTGGTGGCGGTGTCAGTGGTGGCGCTGTCAGTGGTGGCGCTGTCAGTGGTGGCGGTGTCAGTGGTGGCGCTGTCAGTGGTGGCGTGGTGCGCTGGCTGTGTCGTATAGTGAGACTGGTGTCGATTAGTCGCAATGCCATTCTCGTGCTGGCTGCCTCAGTAATGGTGGCCGTACTGCAAGCCTATAATATGAGACCATTCACTCTGACAGGTTTGTATCTCTCTATCTCTCTCCATCTCTCTATATCTCTCCTTCTTTATCTCTCCTTCTCTGTCATCCACACTCTCTCTCTCCTCTTTATTTTATTTTTGATTTATCTTATCTGTTCCTCTCTCTTCTCTCTCTCTTTTATCTCTCTCTCTCTTCTCTCGTTCTCTCTATCTATATCTTCCTCCTGTCTATCTCTATCTCTCCCTATCTATCTTCCTCTCTCCTTATTTATATCTTCCTGTATCTTTCTCTTCTCTCTTCCTCTTTATCTGTATCTCTTTTTCTTCCCTAGCTCTCTCCCTATCTCCCTATCATTCTCTTCTCTATATCCCTCTCTCTATTCCTCTCTCTATTCCTATCTCGCTTTCTCTGGCTGTCCTACGCTCTCTCTATGACAAATATGTCAGTGTGTATACATGTGTGTGTGTGTGTGTGTGTGTTTGAGCGTATGTAGGTGTATGTTTATGTGTATGCATGTGTGTTTGCGTTATAGCGTATGCATGTGTGTGTGTGTGTGTGTGTGTGTGTGTGTGTCTAAATTTGTGTTTATACGTGTGTGTGTGTTTGTATGCATGCATGTTCGTGTGTGTGTATATACATATCTGTATGTGTATGTTAGCGTGTATATACATGTGTGCGTTTGTGTGTGTGTAGCGTCAGTGGAGGCTGGCCTGCCTGTGCCGCGAGTGCCCCGCTTCAGTAGCTGGGACAGTCACAGCAACACTACACTGCACTTTTGGCAGATCGGCCGACATGTGGGCGTGGGATTCGCCATAGTTCCGCTGCTGGCCGTTATAGAGGGCGTGGCCATCGCCAAGGCATTCTGTCAGTGATTGCACACACACTCACACACACACACACGCACGGATATTTATTGGAATTATAGGTTAAGTTGCTCAAGTGACAGCTGCTACACGGGAAGAAGTCGAAGCTTATGAAAACACACAGGTGTGCCCCGTGCAGCTCGCTGCCACCGCAGAGCCGACCCTCTCCACGCTATGAAACCACAAGGACGGAAGACGTATTAGAGAGGACCACCTCTCCAGAATGCATGACACAACACATGACTGATATCTGGTACCATCATTTACTGCTGGGTGGACAGGGACTGTTGGGTTATATAATTCACCCAATGAAATTCTCCTCCGCCGGGAATAGAACCACGGACCTCACTCTTGTGAGGCGGGTGTGCTATCACTACACCACGCAGTCCAAATTCGATTTCAAAGTTCAATTCTCGATTATATATACTCTCTGCTCTTCACACGTAGCATAGGCAAATATTTTTAACAATCCTGTTTGTGTGTGTATGTCAATGTGTATGTGTGTATGTATGTGTGTTTGTATGTCAGTGTGTATGTGTGTATGGTACCTTTACTGTTTTTGTTTATGTCTGTGTGTGTATGTGTTTGTGTGTATGTATGTTTGTGTGTCAATGTGTATGGGATCTTTACTGTTTTTTATGTTTGTGTGTATGTTTGTGTATATATATATGTGTGTGTGTGTGTTTGTATGTGTGTCTATGTCTGTGTCTATGTCTGTGTGTATGTGTGTATGTGTGTATGTGTGTGTGTGTGTATGTTACCAGCCAATGGCAAGCGGGTGGACGCGACACAGGAGATGTTAGCGCTGGGCGCGTGCAACTTGGTGGGAGCGTTTTTCTCATCGATGCCTGTGACCGGCTCGTTTAGTCGCACGGCCGTCAACCATGCGTCCGGGGTTCGAACCCCGCTCGGCGGAATTTTTACCGGTACGCCACTTGAAATGCAATCACTGACTAATTGACTCAATCACTGACTCACTTATTCACTGATTAAATGACCCAATCACTGACTCACTTATTCAATCACTGACTCACTGACTCACTTATTCACTGACTAAATGACCCAATCACTGACTCACTTATTCAATCACTGACTAACTGACCCAATCACTGATTCACTTATTCACTGACTAAATGACCCAATCACTGACTCACTTATTCAATCACTGACTAACTGACCCAATCATTGACTCACTTATTCATTGACTAAATGAGACAATCACTGACTAACTGACTCAATCACTGACTAAATGATCCAATCACTGAGTCTATCACTCACTCTCAACGGCTGAGTCACCAAATGACTCACTGACTCGCTCTATGACTCACACACTCACTCAGTAACTTGATGACCCAATGACTTACTGACTCTATGG
>OU696584.1:6842203-6869703 GCA_916048095.2 Sacculina carcini
GATAACACTTTAGCAGCAGATGTTTTCACACTCCGATAGATGGCGCCACAAACGCCGTCGGCTACAACAGCATCTTGAGAAAATCTGCCCGACACACATGCAAACAGCACAGCCACAGCCAAAACCGTTTTGCGGCGGAATTTTTACGGCAGGAGGAAAATCCACAAAACGCAACGAAACAACTCAAATAATGTCCGCTCCTGCCCACATAAATTACTACCATTTCGCCACTTACCTCGTCAGCCACTAAGGCTAGAAAATACATATATTACAACACATATAAGCGTATAATACACACACACACACACACATACAAATACAAACAAGAAAACAGACCACACAGAAGCAAGTTGGCCTCAAAAAAGCAAACACAATTATTACACGAGCCGCTATCCAAAAATAGATGGCGCTAGTGTATATTGTGACATCGAGCGGCCAATTTGCCGTTGATTCTACGCAGAACAGTTGTCAGCGCAGTGCCGGGACCACATTCGTATGTATGCGGAACAAAAACCTCGTCGCTCGCATTATAGATGGCGCCTTGATCGTCATTATTTGCAATAGATTCCTCTGCGCTGTCGTCCGCTGAGTCGGCACATAAATTGCTATCATCACCTTCCTCTACATCGTCACGCTCATTATAGATGTCACCGTTGTCATTTGCACGTTGATCAAGCGAACTATAGATGTCGCCACTGTCAACGATGTTTTCATTGCTTTCACCACCGCTATTGGTCAGCAGCATATCGGCACAGCCACGCTGCTTGTTGTACCTATAGATGGCGCTGATTGTCTGCTGCCAGCAAACTCGCCGCGTCAACTGCTGCTGCAGTCGGCGTGCGATCACGGCCCGCGAATGCACGACGCGTCCGCTGACATTACAATACACTGGTACTTGGGGCGGCCGCCAGGTGGCGTTGGCGATAGCACGGCGCAGCGGCTCGACGGCCGGCCGCATCAGCGGCGAGTGAAAACCGCCCGACACGGCCAGCGGCGTGACGCGACGCAGACGAAATGTGCGCGCATTGTCGGCCACAAACTGCAGCGCCCTCTGGTGGCCGGCCAGCACACTACAGCCGCTGTACAGATCGATGGCCGTCTGGCAGACGGGCTGTGCGATGGGCTGACGCGGCTGCTGGCGACAAAACTGGCGCGCCAGCCGACACGCACGCGCCAATTGTGAGTCGGCGCCCAGCAGCACCGAACACATGCCGTGCGGCTCGTGATGTTGCTCGTGTGTAGCAGCGTCATCTTGATCGGCATTGTCACGGCTGCCATGACGCACGGAGCCGTCGCACGCCGCTTGCATGGCGGCGCCGCGAGCCACCACCAGCCGCAGCGCGTCGGCAAACGACACGGCACCGGCGAAACACAGCGCCGTCAGCTCGCCGAGGCTAAGTCCGGCCGTGGCGGAGGCCGCGTGGACGGCCGCCGGCTGATGTACGCGCAGCCATTCTACGGCAGCCATCGAGCACACAAAGACGGCTGGCTGCGCGATCCTGGTCGAGTCGAGCTGCTGTGCCGGGCCGTGGTCGCACAGTTGTCGTAGGTCGAGTCGCAGCGCCGTGCTCGCCTCGTCAAATAACCGCGCAACGGTGCCCGAGCGTGGCAAATGCTGGCTCATGCCGACAAACTGACTGCCCTGGCCCGGGAACAGAAAGACACTGGCCTCGGGCACTTGACCGCTACAAGTGGCATTAGGCGCTGGTGGCGAGGAGACTGGGTGCGTCGCAAATGTCGCCGCCGCGCCACCATTGGCGCCGGCCAACACGCGACAATAACACCAACAACAGCGACGCAGCAGCCACATGACAAGATCTCAACCAGGTCTCACGACTTGATCACAAGATCAGCAGATCGAAACTAAGTTGATTACAATAAGTATGGTCACTAGATCGACAATATCATGACTTTAGCAAACCAAGATATAGACTTTAGCAAGTCAGGATATAGATAACACTATTGAAAATACCCACAATCAAGATAATTATCAATCGGATGGCATCACAAGATAAATATGTTCCATGAGAAACTGCTTTGAAGCCGCAGCTACTAAACAATACATACACGAGTCTGAGAGGGCAAAAAATAAAACTGAACTAAAATAGGTACTGCAAAATTAATATCGCTGAGAAATTGAATACACCGAAACAAAAGGAAATCAAATTGAAACTCTCATGGAATGTCACGCACTCCTCAGCGTAGATTCACGTATATTTTAAATGACAGGATTAACCCCGAAAACCAAAAAAATATCAGAAAAATGAAAACAAACATACAGAATGCACGACAGCTCACACAAGTTTCGAGCATGCGCTTTTGTCTCATATTCCTCATAATACGCATATTCTTGCTCCATATTTACTAATATAAATATTAATATACAAAATATATAAAACGCAACATCCTACAACAAATCGTAAAAAATCGAATTTCGCACTAACCTTCATAGTTAATTTTGTTGTCGTTATCGGAATCCGCCATTTTGATGAGAACATCGAGTTCGGAGTCTGACATTTTTTCATCGATTACCTCCATTGCTTTCTTCAATTCGTCCTAATTCACACAAAACATTTATAAACTATTTCTTCTTTTTATCTAGCACGTGCTTTCTGAAAACATTGATTAAATTTTCACTGGAAACATTGAAAAACGATTGTACAGTACACAAAAAATACATATATTAATCACAAACAGAAATAATTCTTAATTCCGAAAAAGCATGCCCCAGGAACTTAAAATAATCCAATATAATTACGAGCGAGAGATAGCGAGCGAGTTCATACTTGGTGTTACTAGAAAAATGAGTATGAGCGGACCGCCGGCCGGCCGTGGTCACGCTTTTCAGTGGCTTATATCTCTGGAACCATAAGTCCGATTAACATGCATTTTTTGTTGGGTAGCCTCATCCTTCCTGCCGCGGAGGAGACCAAGCCGAATCATGTCAGTGCCCACTGTGGCACGTGGCACGTCCCAAATGCCCTCCTACTTTTTCGAAAAACACTTTTTACCCGTTTTTCAGAGGCTTATATCTCTGGAACCATAAGTCTGATTAACATGCGTTTTTTTGTTGGGTAGCCCAATCCTTCCTGCCGCGAATGAGACCATGCCGAAGCATGTCAATGCCCAGTGTGGCACGTGGCACGTGCCATATGCCCTCATATAATTTAGCAGAAAATTTTGCCCATGCACGCAGACAAATGCATTTACGACAAAGTTTGATTACATATGATGGCTTCGCGCTCGCTCGTTCATCGCCGAACACGGCGCCTTATTGGTGATAAGATAACAAGAACAAGCAGCAGATCAGTTGAGACCAACCTTCGAGATGAATCCGTTTCCATCTTTGTCGAACAGCTTGAAGGCGGCATAAAGGTCACTGGTGGGGTCATGACGGTCGCTATCACGTGACAACGACTGCAGCTTGGCGAACCACTCGATAAACTGTCGCTCCGTAATCAAGCCGTGTGCTGGTAATAGCAAATAACAACCAATTCATACACAACAGCGACAAAATATTTATTGTTGATTGTTATTATTTATTGAGGAACGTGGGCGGAGTGACATTATGGATTGTTATCGGATGATGGTTTATTATTTATTGTTATTTATTTATTATTTTCTTTCCAACTCTCTTTCTAGACTTTTTTCTCTTCGAACTCTCTTTCTCTCTGAATCTTTTGGGCGCTTCCGGTACATGGGGCCACCTTAGGGTGGTAATAGTGCTTGCACTCTTCCCATGCTACTGGATTTGCCTGAAATTAGTATATATAAAAAAAAATATCTCACAAATCAATTGGTGGCGCCTTTACTCCTCCATTGTACTTGAAGCACCATTCTAATAGAGGCTAGTCTTTTGGAAAATGCAATTAAGAGCAGCTCCTTGGTCTCCTGTGGACTTACGATAATTTTATGCGCAACTTTATTATATATTTCAATATCATGTGTGGGGCGACAAGACCCCTCAACACTCCCCCCGGCCGGGGGTGCTTGGGGGGGGCAGTTGCTACAGCTCTGATACTGACCATTCTTGCGCGAGAAAAAGAAGCCTATAGTCACAGAATATGCTAAATAAATTAATTGAACGGAAGATTACAGACCGTTTATTTATTGTTTGTGGTTGATTTCATTCGTTTTTAAGGGCTTATTAATTGAGCTATTCTCATCAATGCACAAGTTGATGAATAATTATCGATAGTAGAAAAATAATTCTTGCAAATTTTATTATAAAACAGTTTTATCTCTGTTGTTATTTCAGATAAATCTCTGTTATCCATATTTGCGCCATGTACATACTAATACTACTGAACTTTGTGTTTTGTCTTACTTTGCGTTTGTGCATTTGATTCCACTCTCAGCCACTGATCTTATGTTTGTGCTAATCGAGCTTGTATGTGACGTATGCCAGTGTTAGTATTTGTCAGTTCATGTCTTTGTGTGGATGATTTTTTCAATATATAAATATGTCGGTGTATATATTCCCTGTTATATTTTGTACTTGCTAGCTCCCGTTTTGATGTAATTATTGCTCATGTATCCCTTTATCCAGAGTCGTAGCAACCGCCCCCCATACCCCCCGGCCGAGGGATCCCCAAATGTTGAGGAGCCCCGTTGCTTCACGTTTGACATTAAAATTTATCATATTTATTATGTATAGCCTTTACCTTTTTGCTCAGATGTTTTCACCTGAGCTTGTATTATGTGATTATGTCTAATAAATACATTCATTATTTGGTGATTTATATATAATGGGGGCCCCAGTGTTGCCTTCGGGGGGGCATAATTCCTCGCAACGGCTCTGCCTTTATCACATGTTTATCGCGCCTTTGTTGATTAGTGCGCTATATCGAATACACGGTTTGTTGGTTTGTTTGTATGTTTGTTTGTTTGTTTGTCGGTTTGTCGGTTTTTTGGTTTGTTGGTTTGTCGGTTTGTTGGTTTGCTGGTTTGTTTGTTGGTTTGTTGGTTTGTTTGTTGGTTTGTTGGTTTGTTGGTTTATTGGTTTGTTGGTTGGTTTGTTGGTTTGTTGGTTTGTTGGTTTGTTGGTTTGTTGGTTTGTTGGTTTGTTGGTTTGTTGGTTTGTTGGTTTGTTGGTTTGTTGGTTTGTTGGTTTGTTGGTTTGTTGGTTTGTTGGTTTGTTGGTTTGTTGGTTTGTTGGTTTGTTGGTTTGTTGGTTTGTTGGTTTGTTGGTTTGTTGGTTTGTTGGTTTGTTGGTTTGTTGGTTTGTTGGTTTGTTGGTTTGTTTGTTGGTTTGTTTGTTGGTTTGTTGGTTTGTTGGTTTGTTGGTTTGTTGGTTTGTTGGTTTGTTGGTTTGTTGGTTTGTTGGTTTGTTGGTTTGTTTGTTTGTTTGTTTGTTTGTTTGTTGGTTTGTTGGTTTGTTGGTTTGTTGGTTTGTTGGTTTGTTTGTTGGTTTGTTGGTTTGTTGTTATTGCACGCACACTGAGAGCAGGCCGACTTCATGAGCTGGTCGAGCAGCGATTGTTCCACCGATATGTCGAGCTTGTGTGCCAGCATGTTGGTCAGTTCATCAGCCGTGATGCTGCCATCGCCATTGTGATCAGTCAGACGGAACACGGTGCGTAACTCTTCGCCACAACAATAACAACAACAAGAACATCAACTGCATTAACATAACATTAGCATCAACAACACTAACAACAACAATGACATTAACAATAACAACAATGATTATAGTATTAACAACAACAACAACATTAACAACATTAACAATAAGAGCAGCATTAACAACAACAACAGCAACATTAACAATAATAATAATAACAGCAATGCCATTAACAACAACAGCAAAAATGTTGACTGTTTGATGTTCAGTGATAAAAGACACGGAAAATAAGTTAGTGAAAAAACACACACAGAATGAGACGGACATAACGCAAACAGAAAATTAGGGGAACAGAAACGAATAATGGTTAAATTCCTCAAGTGACAGCTGCTACGCGGAAAGAAGTCGAAGCTTATGAACACACACAGGTGTGTCCCGTGCAGCTCGCTGTCACCACAGAACCAACCCTCTCCACGCTATGACACCACAAGAACGGAAGACGTATTAGAGAGGACCACCTCCCCAGAATGCATGACACAACACATGAATGATATCTGGTACCATCATTTACTGCTGGGTGGACAGGGACTGTTGGATTATAGAATTCACCCAAACAAATTCTCCTCCGCCGGGATTAGAACCACGGATCTCACTCTTGTGATGTGAATGTGCTACCACCACTACACCACGGAGTCCACAAATAAAAACAAAAGTATGTAAGAATGCTGCAAATTTTGTGTGAAAATTCTTCACTCACCCTCGATTTCCTTGTCATCACTTGGCCCTTGCTGTTATAAACCAAGAAAACACCGAAAATTAATTCACATTTGTAAATAAATATATTAATTAAATTACCATACATGATCATTTCTCGGAATATACCAATTATTTTTACTTAATTATATCTGAACAATTACAGGTTGGCTTTGAGCTAAAATATTAACTTTAATTAGTATTTATTCAATGAAAAAAAGATATTTTTCAGTAAAATTTGAAGCAGAATATGCAAAACTCTAAATATTTAATGACACCCCAGTAAAATAGAACAATTCCTACTTTTTACTTGTATATTTCCTACGGCGACATCGTTTATCACCAAGCTTGAAAATTTATAATTGAAACCAGCAGGATTAATGTTAAAAACATTCTCCTGAAACCACTGAAATTAATTTTCTGGTCATAATTACGTGGGAAATAAGTCCCTAGCAGCTAGTAACCTGCTAGTAACCTGGGAACTCGCCGACTCCGAAGATCTTCTCGTGTATGTCCGTCTGCCGGAGGCTGTATGTCTCCTGAAAGACCCAGGTCTATGTCGCAGTGACATGAACACACACACACACACACACACACTCACACACACACACACACACACGCTATCTGACCTACACACACACACACACACACACACACACACACACATATACACATACATACATACACATACACACAAGCACACTCAAACATAATAACAAGATTAATAAATAGTTACAAGCAAGCACACACACACACACACACATCACAAACACACACACATACACACACACACACACACACACACACAAATACGCATGTCGGAATACAATGAATTTGAATGAATTACACGGAATTTGTCTTGGGTTAAATTTTTTTTAAAACCTCTTGATAATTCTAAGTATATTGTTAAATATTGTAATATTATTGTTTTATTGTATTAATATTGTTGAGTTTTGCATAATTTTGTGTTTAATCATGGTATAAATTATTCTTGATTGCCACAAAATGATACCGGTAATTTTTTACTTTTTATACTACGTATTTTTGTTTATATTCTAAACCCGAACTGCCGAAACTTATCCAACTGATACATTTCTCAAGTGGCTGTACCAGAGGCGGCGCCAAGGGGGAGCTTGGGGGGACTTCAATCCCCCCCAAATATGCCAAGTTCCCCCTCCAAGCCCCCCAAAAAATAATTATCATGGACATTAAAATTTCTTACCACTGTAAATGAAGCCCTGTAATTTTGATTCAAGCTCGAAGACTGTATCAGTGTGCCCCACTATCTTATTATAATATTATGTAGTCAGCGTTCGAGTGTAGCTCTTCCTGCTTCGCCAAGCCCCCCATCGGAAATATCCTGGCGCTGCCACTGGGCAATACATTTTTCTCGGCGTCAATGAATTGTCACACAAATCTGACGCACTCGTAAACCTATCTCAGCGAGATTTATTTCATTTAGCGTGTGTGCTAGTGTGTGCGCACGCCAGCCAGCCAGCTAGAGGTGCCCCTGTCTATCTGGCTCGTGCGCGTCTATTGAATATTGGCACGGGCACCTCCACTTGTGTCAGCTGCTTATGTTTGTGCTAACGATACACTCACACACAAACACACACACACACACACATACAGACAGACAGACATACACACCGATAGTGAGGGAGTTGTAGAGACAGAAATATGTCACCACGACGTTGTCAGAGAAAAAAGAATGAACGAACTGAACGGCATGTCGGATAGTGCCAGCAATACCTTCACAAACAATGTGTGAAGACGATAAACACAAGCAAGAAAGAGAAGTGGAGCAGAAACGAGAGAGATTGCAGAGTATGGGAGCAGAATGACTCAATAGGCAGGTGTGATGGTGCAACGCGTTAGCACCATTTTCCAATTAGCAGTCAGTTCAAGCACCCAACTGAATTATTGATTGCTATGATGAAAAATTGAAATACAAACGACGTAATAACAAAATTTTATTTATTCGACATTTATTCACACAACTTAAAGATCGTTCAAGAAAATAATGTATGTAAAAAAATATATGGTTTAACATTACATCACATTTTTTGTCTACACAACATAGGAATCCTCGCATCCTGAAGAAACCAGACTCGCACACCCCAGGGCTGCAAGGTGAAAGGTTAAATGCCTCAAGTAACAGCTGCTACACGGGAAGAAGTCGAAACTTATGAACACACACACAGGTGTGTCCCGTGCAGCTCGCTGCCACCGCAGAACCAACCCTCTCCACGCTATGACGCCACAAGGCGTCACAAGTTCACCACAAAACCATAGTCAAGAGCCCTGGTCTAGGATGATATCGATGTTGGCAGTCCATTTTTACCAGACTTATCACCATCATCTATATCATCATATATCATATATAATCAATTTTCAACATCGAAATCGTCGTTGGTGTTTTTTCACTGCAGCAGTAGCTTTTATTACCTATTGGTAGATACAATCACCGTTTAAAGTAATATTTTCATGACAAAAAACAACGTGGTTTTCAGATAAAAATAATTTGCAGTCAAAATTTTGATAATTTACTACAAATCTGACAAAACAATGATATATAATAATACCAAAAATGCTATTTAAAAAAATTGACGGTACAATCAAATAATATAGAAATGAATACATATTTATAATATTTAAATCCTTCATCAAACACCTGGCATTAATCATGTCAATTTCTTTTTTGTTCAATCATGACCAGCATATACATTTTTTATCAATACCTCTTGATTGTCCATGAGAGCAGAAATGGTATTCTATTTGAAAGAACACGTATATTATGTAGGCGGGTACATCTCACCTTTCTGTGCCTTTCTACTGAGATCTGGATAAGAAGTCTGACGTCAAATCACTTACACATCACCATCCTGCGTGTATAATTGTCTGTGTGTGTATGTGTATGTGCGAGTTGTCACTGCTTCTCACACAAGCGCACAAAACAACGAGTCCGTCCGTGATTATTGTACCAAGCACAAGTTCAACGAGCGAAACCTCATCAATGAATCGACTGTTTGTCTGTCTGTCTGTCTGTGTGTGTGTGTGTGTGTGTGTGAGTGTGAGTGTGTGAGGGTGAGTGTGTGAGGGTGAGTGGTCTGGCATGATGCCAAAGTATTGGTTGACCTTTGTTTGCAAGTACGTTGTGATCTGCCGCTAAACTATCATTGCTCATTGTTGTTCGTTCTCTTTTTGAGAACCGTAGCCACCGCCTCCCCAAACCCTGCGTTCTTGGTCAGTGGAGGGGTGAGGGGGAGGAGGGTTTAGGGGCGTAAGTGTGGGGCGATTTGTGATTGTGAGGATGTGTGTGATTGAGAGAATGTGTGATTGTGGGGGTGTAATTATGGAGGGTGTGATTGTGGGGGTGTGATTGTGGAGGTGGGGTAATTTTTGTGGTATGTGTGGGGGGATTTACGTTTACGGCACTGTTTTTTACGAAATGTCTGTGTATATGCATGTGTGGGTGTGTGTATGCGTGTGTGAATTTGAGTGTGTCGGCGAGTTCGCCTAGAAACACGAGCCCTGACAGTCGCGATGACATGAGGGCGATGCTCGCGCTGTCTTCACAGCTTGATATTGCGGCGTATGATAGAGAAGGAAGAGGTTGGGAGAGAGATAGAAAGGGAGAGAAACATAGGTGCTACCGGGCTTGTGTCTGATTTGCAGCGGTGATTTGTACTTGAAGCACAACGTTGCTGATGATGTTGTTAGATAGACGACAAGACACACAGAGATCTTGGTGCACCCAATAAATCCTCACTTGGATCTTACTGCTCTTCAATTCAGCCAGCTGTCGTTATTTTAAGAATAATTTAAGCATCTCAAAACACATAACTCACGAGCGCATTTATTTCCGCTGTCCAAATATAAAATATTGACCGCTGCGTCAAAAATCATAGACGGCCTTGTCGCTGAAATATCTACTGTGGCTACAGGTCCCCCTTTCCCAGAGGAAAGTATTAGCCGCTCAAAGGCGGGGGTATCATAGCTGCCAAGCTACTCATTGTTGCCTGTTTTCAGTGTTTTTAGAGAATACATTTGCCGGAAGTTGTGGAATGATAATTTGAGTCCACAAATTCACCATGACACCGTGAATTTGACCAGAAACACTGACTCTGACGAACTTACACACACACGGACGCAGCGAGAAAGAACAGCGCATGCTGGTTGATGGTCATACGCGGCCCTCAAGTTACATCAGCAGCGGGTTACATAATCGAAACCGTCAAACTGGCTCTGGCAACGCCACCTAGATACAAGGCCCTTCCATCCCCTCCCCATGGGGGGTGTTACGTCAGCTCGTCCGTCCTAACGCTACCTGGGTATCACATCTTGCTATGACTCATCTATAAACCGATGCTAGTGACTCAGCTACAAACCATTGAAACGCTGACGCTGCATCGCTGATCACGTGATCAGTTCGTTGTCAGTGTAGCGTTGTCAGTTCGTTGTCAGCGCGTGTTTGTGGTGTTGTGTGTATTTGTGGCGTTGCGCGTTTTGCGATTGTACGTGTGTTCGCTGTGATAATTATTTGTGGCGTTGTGCGCATTATATTTTCAGTGCAGCGTAGTTGGTTCGACGTGTTTATGTTAGTATTGCGTTCACAATTGTAGTGGCATTGAGCGTTTGCATTCGCTGTTGCTTCTATCATACTTTAAGCAGTGTTGTAATGTTTCCCGCAAGTTTACTTCAAGTATTATTGATTGGTGTATTCCGGAGAATTTCACCTTTCGGAGTGAAAGGTAAGTCAATAAATGCACACTCATTTATCTCTTCCGTTGAACCTGATTTTGTTGAATTAGTTAAGATATGTTTCAATCTTTTTGAAATATTTGATCATTTTATGCGCTGCATTTTATATCTTAATAATGACATTATCTATTACATCTTACGATTCTTACTCCCATTGTTTGAGAAAAGCTGGTATTGCGTTGTGATTGTTTAGTCCAGTGGTTATTAGCCGGGAGAATCCATACCCCTTGGTGGAATGGGAATCAAAGGTCGGAGGTATGGGATTAAATATCTGGATACCGCTATAAATTAGCAATAGCTATAATAATATTAAAAGTAACGAAGTGAATAAAATAACTCAAATAATAATAAAATAACAAATTTATCATTGGCTATTTCCTAGTAATCCGTATCTAAATTACAGTAAATTCAAGCGATTGCAATATTCGTGGATCTGGAAGACAAACTGGCAAATTATGATAGGATTGGTGATAATTATTTGAACGGTCAAGTAAGAGGCGGGTATTGAACCATATTGGACAATACATTGGTGGTATGGAACCATCAAAAGGTTGATAAGGTTCAAAAGTTCAAAAGGTAAAGGTTCAAAGGTTCAAAAGGTACCCCAAGTATAGTGTATCAATATTTTGTTATTATGTTGTTCAGGAAACATGCCAGAAAAGAGATGTGTCCGGGTGCAAAGACCACTACAATAGTGGCTCCAAAGTGAGCGTTTTCTATTCACCGAAAGAGGAGGTGCTCCGAAAGAAATGGATGACAGCTATCAAACAAGACATGCCAATATACAATAATATATATGTAAATGTTGATGCGTGCAAATTGTGCGTTAATGTGTGATATTTCCTCGTTCCTCCATTGCTCTAATTAATGCTTTTATTTTCCCCCATCTCAATTATTGCTCCTCTTTGTTTTATTCTCTACCAAAAAAGACATTTCTTCCTTCCAATCTATTCTCAACCAATCGTGCCGTTTTGTTTTCAGACTTCCTATCCGTCATCCCACCTCTCGATACCTCAAAACATTGAGATGTCTTCCTTTTAAATATATGACCCAACACAAAATATGTTGTCTCACTTTCAAATTGATCAACTCCCCCTATCCTCCACCCTATCTGAAGGAGCTGGTAGTGCCAGTCTCACACAACACTAACACTCGATCATCTAGTGCCCTTCTAGAACCCCGAGCAGTTTCCGAATCATCATGGTCTTCCAAATCCTTCCAATACATTTCCCCCCGTCTGTTCAATAAACTTCCGCGTTCAATTACATCTTCCAGCTCCTATAAATCTTTCAGCAGCAAATCATATAAATATCTTTTGGATGTGTACATAGATTCTTGAGCCCACACCGATATTATTCGTTTTTCTGTAGTATACGTGTTTTTGTGTGACTCTTGTTTGTCTTATTCCGCTGTGAGCCCAAGTTTATTTATGATGCATTTTCATTTGTGTGTACATTGTGTGATTTGTATGTATATTTTCATCCATGCCAATACTTTGTTGTATAAAGTGGCAATACATTTCTGATTTCTGATATGGTGTTTATTTGTGATATTGTGGTAATTTGTGATATGGTTTTAATGTGTGATATGGTGTTAATGTGTGATATGGTGTTAATGTGTGGTATGGTGTATATCTGCGTGTGTCATTATCGTTGATGAGTGATATGGTGTTAATGTGTGGTATGGTGTATATCTGCGTGTGTCATTATCGTTGATATAGAGTGAATATTGCCCATGGATTTGCTTTAAGATCGATTATTCAATATTCTCATGTGAAAGCGTGTCAATTCATTGATTTCTTGGCACCGCTGAGAAATCTTATGAATCCATTGGTTGGAACAAATTTAATGTCAGGAAGTCGGTATAAGCGAAAATGAAAGACTTCGGATTGATAAAAACACGCATTTGTCCTTCTATCCGACATTAGTTCCCCACTTAGCGACACTTACAATTGACAAATCAACACTTACAAACACACTTACAATATCAATCAGCGGATAATTAGCGCATGTTTCGGACCGCTGTTCTATGTGATATTTAAGCATAATTAACCATCACATTTATTGTTGTTTGTCAATGCTGGAATTTATGCTCAGTTATTGGCTTTGTATTTCGCAATGTTGTATTCGTGAAGTGTGTAAACACGTTTTTGTCGACATGTTGATGGGCTGCAGCATGTTGTGAATGATGAATTAAATAGCGGACCCGTGTCTGAATTCACTGTGGCAAGCAATTAATGAAACATGTCATATTGGCTTCTATATTTGACCGTTTTCTTGTTGTTAATTCGCACGCTTGGTACAATACATAAACGTAATACATACGTAAACCTCCTAAATTTTGTTTGTATTAGGTTGTAAAAAGAATTGTTAAGCATTATACAGCTTCTAAATGCAAAGTTTCATCTAAATTTGGGAGTATTTGTGAAAATAATGCACCGGCGTACGCATAATATCAACTAACAGTGCACCGCAGCACATACACACTGCACCGACGTTGGCCGAACGCTGTGACGTCACAAAATCGTGAAACGGCCTTGTATCTAGGTGGCATTGGCTCTGGTCAATTTCCTTAGTATTGATAGAGTTGTCCGGTGTCAGTTGCACTAGCTCGTTGGTGAACTCGGGCGAAAAGTTGGTCAGGTCATGTTCGTTCTTGACTTGTGGTTTGTACGGCGGCATCACCATCTTCTGCTCCAGTGGCCACCAGTCGACGCTCTTGAAGAACGCGTGCTCAATGATATCCTGGATACCGGTGTCAGGATGACTGCCCAGTCGCATCTCCGGGTTCTTGTTGAGGAGCCCCTTAAGGATGCTGCGAGCATTCACAGACAAAGAGAGCGGAATGTCGATGGTTTCCTCGAGAACCATCCTATACAGTTCATTCAGATATTCCTCGTTGTCCAGATCGGGCGTTTTAGAAATTCGCTCGTCAATATTGAACAGATCACGACCAGTCAGCATCTGGTACAAGAGCACGCCAAGCGCCCACCAATCCACACTGAAGCCGTAATGTTCGCCACGCAGAGTCTCTGGCGCAATGTATTGGGGCGTGCCGCAGAAGGTGGACGTTTTGTCGCCCGGTCGCATTCCTTTTTTGCACAAACCGTAGTCGATCAACTTGATATGACCTTCATGGTCGATTAGCACATTTTCCAGCTTCAGGTCGCGGTGGATGATGCCGTTCTCGTGCAGAAAGCTGAGCGCCACGCAGATCTCAGCTGAATAGAACTTGGCGTGGTCCTCAGACAGTTTGCCCACACGGTTCATGTGAAACAAGAGGTTACCGCCGCGCACAAAGTCAATCACGAAAACAAGCCGACTGGGACTCTGGAAGCACGAGCGCAGCCCCAACAAGAACGGGTGGTTGGACGCCGTCTCAAGCACGTGCTTCTCGGTCTTCACTACGTTGATATTCTCGGAGTTGATGAACTGCTCCTTCTTAATCACCTTCAAGGCGTACACTTGCCGAGTTTGTCGCAGCTCCGCCATCAATACCTTGCCGTAGCCGCCGCGTCCAATCACACGGATGAGCTCAAAATCGGCCAGCGAGTACTGGCTGGGATACGCGACCGCGTCCATAAAGCCAGCCGCCGCCCCTGCATGAGCCAGGTCCACACTGACCATCTGAGTGTCGGTGCGGTTGATGACGAACGCCGGCCGTGGTGATGATGTCCTATACGATGATAATCTAGGAGACTTTGGTGGTTTTAATTTGGATGTTGGCGACATCAGCAGCGGGTTGACGTAATCGAAACCGTCAAACTCGATCTGGTCTATTTCGTCATTCTTGATAGAGTTGTCGGGTGTCAGTTGCACCGGCTGGTCGGTTAACTCGAGCGGAAAATCGGCCAAGTCATGTTCATTCTTGATTTGTGGTATGTACGGCGGAGTCACCTGCTTCTGCTCCAGTAGCCGCCAGTCGATGCTCTTGAAGAACACGTGTCCAATGATATCCTGGAAACCGGTGTCCGGATGACAGCCCAGTCGCTCCTCCGGGTACTTCCTTAAGAATTCTTTGAGGATGCTGCGCGCATTCACCGACAAAAAGAGCGGAATGTTGATGGTATCCTGGAGAATCATCCTATACAGTTCATTTATGTGTTCCTCGTTGTCCTGATCGAGTGTTTCAGAAATCTGCTCGCCAATATAGAACGGATCGCAACCAGTCAACATCTGAAACATAAGCACGCCCAGCGCCCACCAGTCCACACTGAAACCGTAATTCTTGCCACGCAGAATCTCCGGCGCAATGTAGTTAGGCGTGCCACAGAAGCTGGACGTGGTGTCGCCCGGTCGCATTCCTTTCTTACACATGTGGTAGTCGATTAGCTTGATATGACCCTCTTGGTCGAGTAGTGCATTGTCCAGCTTCAGGTCGCGGTATATGATGCCTTTCTCGTGCAGAAAGTTGAGCGCCACGCAGATCTCAGCTGAATAGAACTTGACGTGTTCCTCGGGCAGTTTTCCCTCACGATCCATGTGAAACTCGAGGTGTCCTCCGCGCACAAGCTCAATTACAAAAAACAGCCGACTGGGACTCTGAAAGCACGAGTGCAGTCCCACCAGGAACGGATGGTTGATCGCTGCCTTCAACACGTGCTTCTCGGTCTTCACTAAGTTGATATCCTCGGATTTAGTGAACTGCTCCTTCTTAATCACCTTCATGGCGTACACTTGCCGAGTTTGCCGCAGCTCCGCCATCAACACTTTGCCGTAGTCGCCTCGTCCAATCACACGGATCAGCTCAAAATCGGCTAGCGAGTACTGGCTGGGATACGCGACCGCGTCCATAGATCCAGCCTCCGCCCCCGCAGGAACCAGGTCCACACTGACCGTTTCAGTGTTGGTGCGGTCGATGACGAGTGCCGGTTGTGGTGATGATGTCCAAGATGGTGATAATATAGACTCTGGTGGTGTTGAATTGGATGATAATGTGGATAATGACGGGAGTGATATTTGTGTCGATGTTAAATCGAGTTTTGAACTTGACGGTGATGGTGGTAATGATGACTTGTTGGATGATGAGGTCAAGGATGATCGGTATGATTCTGGTGATGTTATACGCGTAGACTCCACAGATTCATCTGGTGCCGTCGATATTTTCATATCACCGGTAATTGACGGTAATAAATCACTTTTTATTGACAAGGCTTCTTCAGTTGCATCTTGCATCTCAATATATGGCGATTGAAGCCCAGGCTCATCGAATTGAATGACCACATCGCCTAATTTGCCCAGCTTGCGAGTGCAGAGATCCATGCAGTGAACCTCTTCAAGCACAGCGCAAACGTTTGTGTCATATTTGGCCAACGTTTTCAAAATACCCATGATCGTTGATGCCATTTGGTCGATAATGATGGTTGCCGAAGACTCTTGTTTGATGAAGTCTACGCAACGCACCAGCACTAGGACGTTGTCCCGATTCAGCACGATTTTGCTGATGGACTCACTCTCGCCCACTATTGCCTTGAGGCAGAGCACACACTGGTCTAAGACCTGGTGCATATTGTTAACAAGAGTGGACTTTTTGCTATTTGATGATTTGGTGTTAAAAAACGGAATGCAGCAATTTTGAGTGGTGGTCTCTTCTTCCTCTTCTTCGTGTTCTTTTGCCGACAATATGATACTCATATACTCAAGCAGAACAAGTACTCCTTGCTGCTGCACAAATTCTAGAAGCCACCCTGTGTTGTACATGCGCAGCGAGATCTCCAAGTTTTGTAGCAAAGTGGTGTGCTTGCTACACTTGGCGAGAACTTTGTTGGAGCTCTTGGTGGTCATTTTCGCCGAGAACTTTTTGATATAGCGCACATAGTGCGCGGGGCACTGGCGAATTGTCTTCTTCCAGTTAAAAAGCATGCTCCACTTTGAGATGTTGTTATAGTGAACGCATAGCTTTGCTGCCTGTTCGGTAACACCGGTCCAGGCGAGGTGTTTGGCAAACGCCTCCTCAATGTCGATGGTATTGCGCACTGATTGCATATTGATGTCTTCAGGTCTTCAGGTTTTCACAGAAACTGACAGTTTGTGAGAACAGTGTTCCACAGACGAAATCCAGTCCAGAAATGACTGCATCTAACACAACTACTTTACTAGTCAACTCGTAAATTAATTTCATAATGAAAACTCGTGACAAACAACTAATGGGCTCCTGTTGCTGGGATAAATTAAGTATTCTTAAATATTGCCTAGTAAATTAAATATTCTGAGATATTTCCTAGTAATACTAAAACTCGTGAAAGACAACTAATGGACACTTGTGGTCGGGATAATTTAGTGAAATTAATGATATTGATATCTCACATCTTTTATTTTTCGTTGGAAATATCATTTTGTAGTATCGTTTTTTTCATATGATAAACTTTTTTGTTATGCATAATTAATATGGTGACAGTTTGGTATGCTAAAAGTACAGAAAAGTGGAGCAAAAATAATAGAAGTTGCGTTCAGGATTTCCCAAAATTGCCACTAAATCCTGTGATAACGGTATTAAACACTATTTAATTCTGAAAGCATACTATTCATAACAAGTTTGTATCTTTTACATTGAACACACGCCTTTCAAATACATGCTTATTGGGTTTGTGTTGATAGAACATGAATATATGTTGCATTGCACAACATGTCATGCACGCGTGCACGTTATGCACGCGCAACAACGCAGACGCACCCCACCAGGGTCGTATTTACGCATATGGAGGCCCCTGGTCAATCTATGAATGAATGTCTACCCTGCTTGAGACGGTTGGTGAGCCAAGCAAGCCTCACCAAAATTTTTAAAGCCTGGGTCCTTTTTTGAAGCCCCCTAAAATGTGGAGGCCCCTGGGCAGGTGCCATTTTGCCCCCCCTAAAGCCGGCCCTGGGCGGATCAAGAGTGCAATTTTTTCAGGGGCTGAAATAATTTTCGGAGGTCTTATCGGTCATGTACATGCATCATTATGCAACGTCTTGACGATAATGCTTGTATCAACCAATTCTACAGAAGGCTATCTTTCTTGATCTTTTTTGGTGAACCTCTTGGTTATGAGGAGTTGATGGAAGCATTTTGGGGTGAGGTTTCAGTCCCCTGAGCCTCCCTCTTGAATCGCCATTGTGAAGAGCAAACACACACACACACACACCTTCGTCAATTGGCCAAATATATTAGCATCGTCAAATTTGCACGCCACACTATTAGTGGACCGCCAGCAGACGCACAACAAACCTCGTCTGCGCCGCGCGGGCCTATCGTCCTGGAAATGGACATACAGGCATAAACAGGATACAATTCCATTAGGCCTGGGGCGCAGCAGTGGTGGTATTGTCGCTGTGAGTAACAGTGGAGTCACCGTGACTTCCTTGCTGTGAGTCACCAGAGGCTGCTGAAACGACCGGCTTGCATTCGACCGGTGTGGTGTGATGCAGTAGCAATAGTTGGACGATCATCAGACAGCAACACATGACGGCCTCTGCAACTCATGCAACAAATATTGCAACACAAACAAATGAAAGCAGCCCTGTCAATATTCCAGGCTCATGTCGGTATTCAGCAGGATTGCATTCTTTTATATATTATTTTATATATACCGTAAACTTCTATTTGAGTGACATGTCCAGGGTCGGATTTACGCATGTGGAGGCCCCTGGGCAATCTATGTGTGAAGGCCTACCCTGCTTGAGACGAGTGGCGAGCGAAGCAAGCCTCACCGAAATTTGTTAAGCCTGGGTCCTTTTTTGAGACCCCCTAAAATGTGGAGGCCCCTGGGCAGGTGCCCTCTTTGTCCCCCCCTCCTAAATCCGGCCCTGTGCATGTAGTTATATTTTCAAACCTTCCCCCGTAGTGCCGTTCTATCATAGGTGCCGTTCAAATAGAGGTTTTGCGGTAACTACCCTCTCACTGCATATATTACTTAGATCGTCGTCTAGTGACCATCTGTTCTGTTCTTTTCAGCTGAATATCTGAAACGTCCACTACATAGAGACCAGTATATTAGACTGATGTTTGCAGATTGACGGGGTGACAGGGCTTGTACTGTTCCTGCCGCGGGTCGACCCACTATGGCACTACATCCAGGAACGACCGTTTTAACTGCTATCAAAAGAGTTCCAGTAAAGAGTCTAGTTGGCTGAATTGCCAGAGAGATTTAATTGCAAACGATGCATGATCGTAACGATGAAATATTTGCATTATTTCCAAAACAAATGCAAACTATTTGAAATACAAGCATTCACACGCAAATTATTTGCAATATTGACTACAATATAGATGTATTTGATTATCTAACCTTCTTGGGTCTCAGTTGTACGTTTGAAACAGCAGACATCACTGACACACATGCACTCAGTGTGTACCTGAATGTAGCCAAGTATTCACAACGGGCAACGCATGTAGGCCGTTATATACCCATACTGTGTGTGTGTATGTGTGTGTATGTGTGTGTATGTGTGTGTGT
The DNA here is from genome assembly GCA_916048095.2 of Sacculina carcini. Lineage (NCBI taxonomy): Eukaryota > Metazoa > Arthropoda > Thecostraca > Sacculinidae > Sacculina > Sacculina carcini. The sequence continues at coordinate 6,861,718 of OU696584.1, forward strand.
GTATGTGTATGTGTGTATGTGTGTGTATGTGTGTATGCATGCGTGTATGTATGTGTATGTGTGTCTCTGTGTGTTTATGTGTCTGTGTGTATGTATGTGTGTGTGTATGTAAATGTATTATTCCACATGGATACATTCCAGTTGAAATGGATTTGATTGAATTTCTGTTTGGTCGGAAGAAACAAGTGGGAAGTAACAAATTTGCGGTCATTCAGCACAAAAACAACACTGAAGCATAGAAAACAACAACAACATGACATAACACGCATCGTGTGGCGCATTGAAATTACTTCATTTGGCTGTGTGGAACCATTTTTCTGGCGTGTGCGCTGTTTTGGTGGAGCAAATGCGCAATGTGAAAGGATTTTGTACCTAAATTCATAGTGAGATGTGTTTTTATAGTGATGTGTTTTTTTAAGGAGGGCTAAATCCTCTTCTCTACGCAGCTAATTCGAGAATTATTACGCTTAGTAAATGTAAATTAATGAATTTAATTAAGAAACACCATTTGAAGCATAATAACACAATATTGCCGAATTAATATTTCCGAATCATAGTGTTTTGTTATGAATGTTATAAATGTTCCGGAGACATAATTAATGTTATGCATCATATCTGCATTTCCAAAAAATTACACAATTTAACTATTACAATGAAAAACACAAGTTGTTGTTGAACATTTTGTGTATGTATGTGTGTGTGTATGTAAGTGTATTATTCCACGTGGATACATTCCAGTTGAAATGGATTTGATTGAATTTCAGTTTGGTCGGTAGAAAACAAGTGCACAGTAACAAATTTGCGGCGATTCAGCACAAAAACAACAATAAAGACTTAAATTGCGTTTGTATAATTTCTAAAGTTTAGTATATATAATATTTGTTTTCCTTGTTACGGCTGTCATTTATCTAGGTTTTAGTTTTCGCGTAACTTCTGCGTTACCCTGTTTTGATATTTCTGTGTTGGAATTGTATCACCTTGTGTGTTTGTTATTGTTTTGGTAAGTTGATCATTTTGATTAATCCTTTGTAAATTTATATTCTTTTTGCAATATTTATTTGATTCTTTTTTTGCTAATGTATCTTCTTTTTATTGTTTTAAAAATATTCGCGTGTATGTGACATGACGTGGCATGACCTAGGTCATGTCAGGTCATGTAAAGCTGATGAGTGAGTTTTTCTTGAGAATACACGCAGTTAACACGCCAACGTTGATCTTTGTGGATACGCTGCGCTTCGCTCCTGCCCAGACTATTGTCTTTATTGCTGTCGCGTTAAATACCTTAAACTAGCATTTAATACCTTAAATACAGATTGTCGCGTTAAATACCTTGAACTCATCTAGCATTTTACTCCAGTAAAAGCAGCATTTAAAAGCTTAATTAAATAATTAATTTTGCTTATTATTGAAATCACACATCAGAAATTGAGTGAACCTTCATTCAAAACACTAGATATGCAAAAACAAAGCAGAAATCATTCTATTTCAAGCTTTGGCGACGATCTGTGACGCTCTCCACCGATCTGGCGTCAATTTTGGCGCAGTCTTCATTGGTCACGTCGACATTAGCGACGCGGTCTGCGTCGGGTTTGTCGACATCAGACGGCTGGTTCAAATTCTGCTCATTTTCCGATGTGGTTTCAGCCGCAGAAGCAGTAATTTCGGAAGAAGCTTCGTGTTCCTTCTTCTCCGCTAATTCCTGATATATGATATCATATGGAAATTCAGTTGAATCTTGCAATATTTGATCCAGTAATCGCAATTAAGTTTTTAAATTTTTATCAATACCTGAATGTTGAATTTATATTTAATATTTGATTACTGTATGTTATTATTTAGCGTTCGCTGTCTTTTCATTTCACCATTCTCAATTATTTAAATAGTAATAATAAGAAAAATCATAATTATTATTATATCATGCGTATTCGAGTTTGTTTCTTTGTGTGTGTGTGAAATTTCCAGCTACCTCTGTAGTTTTGGAGGCTAACACTTCAGCAACGGTGGCGCCATCTGCCGCCAGTCGATTGAACAACGCCAATGAGGGACCCTCGCGCACCACACAACCCTTCACCAACCGAACACACAAATTGCACACAAGTTCGAGCAAAACACACAGATTATAGAACCTAGCATAATCCAATCTACTTACAGATTAAACCAAGTAAAATAAAATATACAATATCGCTCAATTAATCTGAATTAATTTCATTTATTTTAAAAATTAGCACATTTTCTCTGAGTTCTGCGCCGCAATAGATGAGTTTACGTGTTTGATTTGAACCAATGTTTCTCAACATCGGCCATATGACCCCCTTGGGGACCATGGGATTCTTTTGAGGGACCGCAGGATGAAATATATAAATGGGAGACCACCGTATTTTCTCACCGGTCACAGAAAATATTCGTTGAAACTATTAAGTCGTCTGGAGGAATCGTGTTGCGACGATCTATATATATATGGGACCACGGGGACTTCTAGAGGGACCAAAGACAGTTTCTGTGGGGCCACAAGGACTCACATTGTGTTGAAGGGGGCCATGCTAATATAATATATTGAGAACACTGTTTAAAACTGGTATAAACGGTCTCTACTGCAACTATGCCTCCAATACATGCGACACGAACTAAAAATGAACCCACTTCTAAGCAATCGACGCCTGGCTGACCTTATATTGTGCCTTTTTCTTGGTAAAATCTTTTATATTCCTCCACCGGTGGACACTGGCGGATCTAGAAGGGGGGCTCGGGGGGCTGAATCCCCCACCCAAAATGTTTCCATCAACTCTTCATAACCAAAAGATCCACTAAAAGTAGTCATGGAAAAGTATCTTCTTGTAGAGTTTGTTGATATAAGCATTATCCCAAAGGATATTCGCGCATAAATGTATTTGTAAACGTGCGTGTGTATATCATAGAAACTAATTTCTGCCCCCCCCCCCCAAAAAAAAATTGCACCCTGGATCCGCCCCTGTCGGCGGAACATTCACCTTGCCGTCGGCTTGTGCCAGCGATCCGTCTGCTCGTAGGAAGACAAGAGTGGGCAGAGCTTGCGCCTGCAGCTGCTCGGCCAGTTGTCGGCGCAGCTGTTGACAAGAGAACGGCACGGCCGGCCAGGCGCCGTGCTGTGAGCTGTGGTAGTTGCGCATCTGCTGCTCGCCAAGGTCTGCCGACACAAACACCACCTGCCAGAGGCGTGCACAGCCAGGTGTAAATGAGGGGTGTGAGGGGGAGGGCAAGAAACAAGTGGATAGAAATAGACGCAAATGGAAAATGAAGAGCAGACGATAGATGGAAGATTGCTTGTTGATGTTTTGATACGTTTTGAGTGAACACATGCTGCAGTGGCGGCCCCAGACTTTTTCCGATGGGGGGCTGAAGAAGAAATACGGGATATTGGCGAAATATGACGAGCTACACTCGAAATAATCATGGTGAGGATTTTTGGGGGGCTCAGAAGGGCTTGGATTCAGTTTAGGGGGGAGCTTCAGCCTCTCCAAACTCCCCTTCTGGCGCCGCCATTGATCTGTTGCTTATGTCTGCCGCACTGCCATTATTTCCACTCTTGTCTGTTCTTTCTATAGGTTCTTATTGTAACGTTGCTTTTGCTGGAAGTTTGGTTTCTTTTCCTTTTTGTTTTTTATCTCTCTTTCTTTCTACATCTTTTTGGTGCTTCCAGTACACATGGGAGGCCACCGCACAGGGTGGTAATAATGCACTTGCACTCTTCCTTCATGCTACTGCATTTGCCTGTAATTAATAATAATAATATGATTATTATTTTTGTTGTGTGTTGCTCATGTCAAGGCGTTGATTTGTGTCGAGGCTCGGGGGGATAACAGTCATCATGCATTAGTGTTCAAAGTTGACTCAATTGGTCAATTACATGAGACCCTCAACTATTACTGGCCTATTCACTTACAACACAAATGCCTCAATGGAAATAGATTGTATATAATTACATTCACACACACACATTTGTCGTGTATTGTTGCTTTTTTGCTATGCCGATTTTGGTGACAATATACTGCCAATGAACTGAGCTCAGCAAACTTATTGGGGAGCATCATTGCGTATTTTCACCCCGAGCTAATTTGTCGGGGGTATATATACCCACTTAACCCCTTAGTATCTACGCCCATGGCGCTTGTCCCGGCTCTGTGAACGCCCGTGTCACCTGCAGAGGCAGTTTCAGTTCGTCGACCATGGTCTCGAAGAAATCTCGCAGTACAGGCGTGAACGAGCGACATGGCCCACACCACTGAGCCGAGAAATACACGGCTATCACCCGACACTGCAGCAGCGTGTCTTTGGCAGACACCAGAGAGCCGTCTGATAGCTGCAGCTCAGCGTTTAGCAGCAAGTCCATGAGAGATGGCCGTATATCCATTCTGATATTCACGCTGATTATAGACAACATTTTTATTCACAATAATTGATAAAATTGAGTTTTTTGTTATTGTTGTGCATTAATTACTGGCAGCAAATGTTGTTGAACCATATAATAAAGCTGGTAGGTTTGAAAATATGGTCGTTATCTTAACATTGGTTAATTAGAGTTGATATTATATAAAAATATGCTTTAGAATATACCTACCATGTAGGAAGAAGCGAGTATCGCCCGATATATCGTTGAAACACTCAACAGAGAATGTTATCATATTAGCAATAGGGATTAAACTCAAAACAAAACAATTATTGGGCACAATTATTAAACAATTATTGGGCACAATAATCAACTCGAAACTTTCAAACCTTTCAAACAAGGAAAAATCCAGCACACTTTTAGCTTTGCCGGGAACATTGCCTAACAACTGAATAAAGTGAATCAGCTAAATTTCTCAATGCGGACAATTAAGAGTACTATGAACAATTTAATTCAAATTCTCGCGCTCAAAGAAATATCGTTAAGAAATGATGGCATACAATAACGACGCAGTTTGTTCAATTGGTGGTTCTGGCGCTGAGTTGCATGTTAGCTTAATTTATTATTATTTTTAGCCGACAATTTTCTAGGCAAGTTAACGTTGTCATACAGTTAGTGCACTCTGGTTAGGTGATGCATCTCTGCTTCTTGGTGCTATTCGAAGTTTTGAATTTCGATCAAGTATCCAAGTTTTTATTTGTCGGTAGTCTAGAGATATTTGTGTAAGCATTTATTTGACCATGTGTGCTTTAATTCTTTATTTTGCGTGCTAACCCCTATTTCATAGATTTAAAAGGGCTTGCTGCCTACGGTTTCAACGCAAGCATTTCTGCTAGAGTATCCACCTATTGGTATACTGGCAAAAATTGGCTGGACTCAAGCTGCCTTGCCTTGTATTCTTATCCTATCCAGTCTCATCTTATCAGTCGTATTTTGTTCTTAAGCATTGCTATGCTGTTTGATTTCACAATTTCTCCAGACAGGGTATTCCAACAATCGACGCATCTAGCAGTGAAACTTAATTCTATACGTATTTTACACATCATGTGCGTATTCATATCTGTGTGTTTGCCAGTGTTTCGCTTACTGCACCGGCCACACTGATCTGACAGCTCACCCGGCTATCATGGCCGCCCCGCGCAGTGGACGCGGCAAGGCACGCACCCGCCCTGCGCCGCATTGGTCATCACACAGCTCACGCGGACGTCACACAGACAACACAGCCACATCAGGCACCGTCGAGAATGGCGCCGTTCGCAGTCGCAGCTTGTGGAGCGCTTCGAGCGGTGGCGGTGGCGTTGGCGGCTCTCGCTCGACTCGTGTGGTGTCCTCTCGTAGCGGAGGCGGCGGTGACGGATATTCTGAGCTTCGTCGCGCCAGAAGAAGGCCCGCCGCCGTCGCCGCCGCCGCCGATGTCGCCGGCCGCTGCTCCGGTGGCAATGTCGACGCACAAGGTAAACACGCACGATTGGTCGCCACAAGACCGCTTGCCTATCAACTAGGAAGTGGCCAAATTTATGTGCTATATATTTGAGCAATGTCTGTTGTCAGGTTGTGCTTGTGTGTGTGTGTAGATATAAACGCGTACACCAGGGGTTCTTAACCGCATGTGCGAACCTTGTTTTTTCTAAGGGGTACGAAGATTTGTGTGAACAATTAAACAGCCCATATATGTTTTAGGTATGTTTTATATTTTATCCAGGAGATAAACCTGAGGGAAACCACTGTCGTATACGTATGTAAAGATGGAAAATTTGCGTGTATGTCTATGCTAATTTGCGTGTATTTCTATGACAATTTGCGTGTATTTCTATGACAATTTGCGTGTATTTCTATGACAATTTGCGTGTATTTCTATGATAATTTGCGTGTATTTTTATGATAATTTGCGTGTATTTCTATGATAATTTGTGTGTATTTTTATGATAATTTGCGTGTATGTCTATATGACCGTTTATTTTCTCTCCCTTTTTTGGTATGCAATGAAATTGCAATGACAATCGCGTATTCACCCATTGCAACGAAATCATTGATTGACAGTTAGCTGGATAGGGTAGAGCCAGCAAGTATCAGTGTATGTAAGGCCCCTTTCACACGAGGCAACTGTGGTTGTCTAGCACGCCTGCAGTGCTGATTCAGTGTATTCAGTGTTGTGTATTCAGAACTGGTTTGTGTTGAGAAATTGAAATGTATCAAGTTAATATCAGTTAATAAGAGTTGTAATATCATTGATAAAATATCGACGATGGAGTTTATCCTCCGTGTTTATCTGTATGTGTGTGTGTCAGTGTGTGTGTCAGTGTCAGTGTGTGTGTCAGTGTATGTCAGTGTGTGTGTCAGTGTGTCAGTGTGTGTCAGTGTAAGTGTGTGTGTGTGTCAGTGTCAGTGTGTGTGTCAGTGTGTCAGTGTGTGTGTCAGTGTGTGTGTGTCAGTGTGTGTGTCAGTGTATGTCAGTGTGTGTGTCAGTGTGTGTGTCAGTGTGTGTCAGTGTCAGTGTGTGTCAGTGTGTGTGTCAGTGTGTGTGTCAGTGTGTGTGTCAGTGTGTGTGTGTCGGTGTGTGTCAGTGTGTGTGTCAGTGTGTGTGTCGGTGTATGTCAGTTTGTGTCAGTATGTGTGTCAGTGTATGTCAGTGTATGTCAGTGTGTGTCAGTGTATGTCAGTGTGTGTGTCAGTGTATGTCAGTGTATGTCAGTGTGTGTCAGTGTATGTCAGTGTGTGTGTGTCAGTGTGTGTGTGTCAGTGTATGTCAGTGTGTGTGTGTGTCAGTGTCAGTGTGTGTCAGTGTGTGTGTGTCAGTGTCAGTGTGTGTCAGTGTCAGTGTGTGTCAGTGTGTGTCAGTGTATGTCAGTGTGTGTGTCAGTGTATGTCAGTGTGTGTGTCAGTGTATGTCGGTGTGTGTGGCGACCGGACCTGCGCTGTGCCAGCCGCGGCGGTTGGAGGCTTATCATAGCTTTATCCTGTTCTGTGTTCAAATGCGTAATCATATTCTATATATATATATATATATATATATATATATATATATATATATATATATATATATATATATATATATATATATATATATATATACATATGTGGGGTGACTTTCAGAGGCGTATCGTGATCATTTGGATTCAGGCAGCGATGACGTCAGCGAGGCGGATAATGAAGCAACCACTTCTGCAAGCGGTGAGTGTACTGGCTATTATTATTATTATAACTACTATTAATTACAGGCAAATACAGTAGCATGGGGGAAGAGTGCAAGTGCACTATTATCACCCTGTGTGCGATGGCCTCCCATGTGTACTGGAAGATAACTAAAAGATGCAGAGAGAAAGAAAGTCAGAAAAGTAAAAATCTTTAGTCATGATAATATAAGCGAATGAAGAAAACAGCAAAATAAATCAACGATGAATAGAATGAAATTATCAAATACAAAAGCTAAATATAAGTATATATAGACACTCTTGTAACAAACTGTGTACGATAATATTGTAACGCAAAATTAACAAGAAACTTATAAGGATAATGGGTAAAATGAAAACAGTGAATAATTAAATGAAACTAATAAGTCAACC